>VBVQ01002556.1:0-24194 GCA_011636635.1 Tetramorium simillimum
ATATATATATATATATATATATATATAATTTTGGAAGGATAACTTTCCGCCCAGTGAGGAAATAAAAAATAAATTAACAGTTTGTTTCTTAATTTTCACTAATGACTAACTCTAAATTATAAAATAAGAGGATTAGAAAAATATCGTCTACATCTAATCATTTAGTTGTCATTTTCTTCGATTTTCTAGTGCATTGTATTGTTGGTGCTGCGTGACTCTCAAACGTTTCGCTTCGTCAAACTAAAAATTATTTTACGTGAGTTTTTACGTTGACTGCCACGTCGTTCATGTATGAGTATTATTCAATTTCGAAAAAAACTCAAGAAGCCAAATATGTTTTCTTATTATTTCTTTTTACCATAAAATGTCATTTATCGATGAGGCTTCTTTGTTATTTGTACTTGAATGATTGAACGCTTTCAAGAATGAGGACTGTCGTTCGTATATCAATGACACGTATGACACGGTAGTCAATGTGTAAACTACTATGAAATGCGGGCAGTCGTGTCTAATGCGTGCATTGCAGTTACCATTAGTATAAAACGAGTTCGTTTGAATGGATTTTGTACTGATAAGGAGAATTGTTCGCGATCTCTATCTGAAACATCTACTTACATTATACTTATTTGTATACATGAGAATTTATTATTGCATAGTGTATTAATAAAATCAATCTTTTCTATAAAAAAAAAAGAATTAGATTATCAAATGGATATTCACGTCAGATAGATTCCGAGAGGAGTATAAAAATACAGGTACAATTTTCGTCAAAAAGTTTCGCTTGCGGTATAAGAAAAGAATGGACGTGATATAAAGGAATAATTTATGATCGTTATGTACTAGTGTACTATATAATTTGTTAGAGTTAAATTAAATTAATAGTTTTATATATACATATTGTTTTTTTTTTAGTTAATGCCAATAAATATCTATTTATTTGATACTTTTCATCGTGATACTCTCCTTGTCTCTTACAGATAAATGTATGTATAAAATTTTGGATACATCACTGATATGTTTTAAGATAAGGTTTATATTCATCTCGTGAAATTATTCCTTTCTACGCAATAATCACGAATCATTTTTTACAATGTTCCAGCGATGATGCATAAATCGAATGATAAAGCTGTAAACAAAAGCTTGAGACATTAAAAGTACAATTGTACAAGTAATTTTATTCTTTAATTTACAAAATAGCCAATGTTTATAAATTTTTATGAGAAATATATTTATTTATAATCACATAACACCGCAGTGCGTGGTATATTGAATAAATACACTGTAAAATTAACTTAAATATTGTTTTACAGTAAATACTTTCGTTGACCGAAGAAGGAAGATTAAAGAGGATTCATCTTTCTTTATGCGTCTTTCGTTTGACCTTTCGCAACGCAATAATATGAAATGTCTTTCAGAAACTCGAAAAAAAAGAAGAAAAAAAAAACAAAAACATTAAAAGATGTAATAATGCAAGTTTATGAGATTTTTAACACATTGACAATCCACTTTTCATCACATCGAAAAAGAGCTATGCGACAGCGATACTGTCAACGTTTGTTTGTTAAACAAGTCTTCCTCGACTGGGGTATCGTCCAGCGTTCTAGTAAGTTTTTTACAGTTGAGATATAAATCGTATGAGCAATTGTAAATACCGAATATTAAATCGATCTCCTGTTTCAGACGTTTGTACGTGATGGGCCCGAGTTGCGAATCGTACAACAGAATCTTACCGCTGGAGGACATGCCGTATCGCGGTTGCATATTCACGAGCGTCACGTGGATGTAGCTAACTTGGGGTTGCGATTCCGTCGTCATCGTCGTCGTCTCGCCGTCGTCCCGTTTGGACGTACGATCGTCCTGTGTCCTGACCAATGCAAGCCTCATGTCCACGCCCTTGATCTTCTGCATCTCCTCGAGAATCACGGCGGCATCGGGTGGCAGGTGCACCATGTCTCTCTGCGGAGTCTTGGTCGCGTTCTCAATCAACTCCTTGTGGCTGACAACCACCCTGGCCAAGTTACTGCTCGCGTCCTTGATCTCGTAATACGCGACGGCTTCGTCGGAGGGCACGAGCCGTGCCTTTTTCCGCAGCTTTTGCACTCGATTGATCACCTCCCGCGCTATCCCCTCGTTGTGCATCGCTTCGTCGGCTGTGACGTCCAGAAGGATCAGAATGTTTCCCTCGCTATGAGCTTCATACCGTTTCGACAACTGCTCGGCGGCCGGACCGGTGAAACTGAACATCAAACGTAGATCCTGCTCCTCGAGCTTATGGCCCTGCACGACAATCTCCTTCGTGGCGACGAACTTTTGCAATTGTTCGTCAGACAGCTCTTTAATGGCTTGGATTATCTGCTTGAACTCGCCCTTCAAACGAGCGCCGAGGGTCTTGTGGTCCGGTTCCGCCCTCAAGGTCACCCCGTACTTGTGCTTGTCGGTGGTGACGGTCAGCTTCTTGACGTTGAGCTCCTCGAGTATGTACGACTTGAGCGAAACAATGTCCTTCAGCACGTCAGCATCCCGATGGATCACGACGATTTCCGGCAAGGGATACTTGGTGGGTATGACCTTTCTGTCTCGCACGATGCGACCTAGTTGGATGACTGACTGCATGTGCGATACAGCAATTTCTATATTCTTGTCGATCAGACAATCACGCGAATGTGGTATCAATTTGTAGTGCACGCTATCTCGCCAATTGTCGTCGTCGACGTCGACGTCGTTTCTCGCAGCGTTGGAACTCGGAGAAGACTCGACAACTCCGTTGATCTCGTCAGAGTCCGAACGAACCCACTTGAATAATCGTTGAAACATAAATTCCGTCAAGAACGGCGTGAATGGCGCGTAGGTCTGCACCATGGTGTAAACCGCCAGGAATAGAGTGGTCAATGCATTCTTGCAGTCCTGCGGGCCGTCCTCGCCTTTGATACGCCTCCTATTCATTCTCACGTACCAATTTGTGAGATTGTCTATGTATTTTATCAGGTAGGGCACCACGGTGTACAATCTGTACCCGGTCATCTCTCTCTTTAGGAAGACCAAGAGCGATTGCGTCAAGGACACCATCCACTTGTCCATTATATTGCTGGAGAAGCAATCTAGTTTCTCGTCGAATACAAACGTGACCCGACTGGTCTCCTCGTACTGCTCAATGTTTTGAATGAGGAAACGGAACGCATTGTACCACGGCAAGAAGACGTCCTTGATGACATCCCGGACACCTTCCTCCTTGAACCTTAGATTCTCGGCTCGGACGACCGGTGAATTGATGAGATAGAGGCGCAGCGCGTCCGCCCCGTATTTGCTGACCACCTCCATCGGATCGGGATAATTTTTCTTACGCTTCGACATCTTCTGGCCGTCGGACGCTAGTACCAGACCGTTGGCCACGAGGTTCTTGAACGGCGGCTTGTCAAACAGCGCGGTGGATATCACCAGGAGCGTGTAGAACCAGCCGCGCGTCTGGTCGATACCCTCGGCGATAAAATCCGCCGGGAAATATTTGTCCAGGTCCTCGCTATTCTGGAACGGATAGTGAATCTGCGCGTACGGCATGGAGCCGGACTCGAACCAGCAGTCGAAGACCTCAGGTACGCGACGCAACGGCGGCTGCCCCGGGCGTTTCGACGGTATCGTCAGGTGATCGATGTTTTCGCGATGAAGGTCGCTCACTCGCGTGCCCGTCAGTTCCTCCAGCTCTCTGATACTGCCCACGCACACAATCTCCTCCCTGTCCTCGGAGATCCACAGCGGTATGGGATTGCCCCAGTAGCGATTCCTGCTGACGGCCCAGTCGCGCGCGTCGCGCAACCAGTTGCCGAATCGTTTCTCCTTCACGAAATCCGGCACCCAGTACGTCTCGCTGTTGGCTGTCACCAGCCTGTCCTTGATGTCCTCCACCTTGAGGAACCAAGAGGGCACGGCCTTGTAAATGAGCGGCGTGTCGGTCCTCCAGCAAAATGGATAGCTATGCTTGGCCGTGCCGCTGACAATCAGCCTTCCCTTGGACTGCAGATAGCGGATTACCTCCTTGTCCGCGTCCTTGACGTACTTGCCGAGGAAGTCGCTGACCGGCTGCGTGAAGCAGCCGCAGCTGTCCACGGGGCACACGGCCTCCTGGTCCTTGCTTATGATGCCGGCCGCGAGGCAACACCGGAAATCCTCCTCGCCAAAGTACGGAGCCTGATGAACGATGCCGGTACCGGTCTCCGCCGTGACGTACGTGTCGCCGAGCACTCGGAATGCACCTCTCTCCCTGTGACGCAGAAAGTATGGAAACGGCGGCTCGTATGCCTTTTCCATCAAGTCTACGGCCTTCCTTCTGCCGACTATGGCGTAAGAGCCCTTGAGCGTGTGCACCTGAGACTCGAGCATGATGTAAACGTCACCGTTGTTCTCGTCCTTCACCTCGACGTATTCGAAGGTGGGATTGACGCACAGCGCCAGGTTACTGGGCAACGTCCAGGGAGTGGTGGTCCAGGCCAGCAGGGACACTCCCGGCTCGTCCAGCAGGGGAAAGGCCACGACGACCGACGGGTCGACCACGTCCTTGTAATTCTGCCCCGCCTCAAAGTTGGACAGCGGCGTGTTACAGGCGGTGGAATAGGGCATCACCTTGGTGCCCTCGTAGACGAGGTGCTTGTTGTACAGCTGCTTGAACACCCACCAGATGGTCTCCATGTACCACGGGTACATGGTCTTGTAGTCGTTGACAAAGTCGATCCATCGTCCCATCCGGCCGACAATCTTCTGCCATTCCTCGGCGTACCTCATGACGATGCCGCGGCATTCCTGATTGTACGCCGCGATGCCGAGCTTGGCGACGTCGTCGGGCCCGCGGATGCCGAGCTTCTTGTCTATCTCATTCTCCACGGGCAGACCGTGGCAGTCCCAGCCGAATCGGCGCTCCACGTGATAGCCGCTCTGGTACGCGTGCCTCGTGACGATGTCCTTGATCGTGCCGGTGAGGATGTGTCCGTAGTGCGGCAGCCCGGTGGCGAACGGCGGCCCGTCGTTGAACGAGTATCTCGGCCGGTCTTTCGACAGCCGCATGCATTCTCGAAATACCTGCCGTTTCTCCCATAATTCCAGAATCGCCTCCTCTTCCTTGGCGAAGTTTATGGTCTCCGGAAGATACGATCTTCCGCCAAAGACCGTCCCTCTCTCGGCGGACATAGATTCTCTCTCGCGTGGCGTAGATCTCTTTGCACCGGCTGGTATTCTAGCAAGTGCTGTCGTCAAAAAGCTGATTGCTGCTGATGTAATCGCACGCAACCGAGAATGTAACCTAACCTAACCTAACCGAGAACTGAACGGAACTCGTGTTCGCGTGCGCACGCGTAATCGTCAATATATCATTGAAGAATACGAAGGTTAGGTTAGGTTAGGCCCCTCAATCCGAACGCGCGTCAACGAGGTTATGGTCACATCTGCCGTAATCCCGCGTGTGCCTGATAGCGCCAAGGAAAAAGACCCTTGTCAGGCTAACGGCATGTTAAACATAAAAAAAAAGCCATTATCAACATACATGGTGCAGATTGGAGTATTTGAATCTTTGAAAAATGAGATTTGTAAACCAAAGAGAAGTAGGCTACGAATTCAAATATTTAAATTCGGGAATATATTTCGCAATATTAGGATAATTTCCCATTTCAAAATCTTTCTTTTGCCTTCTTAAACATTTTATTCCTCTCGATTTTTTAAATTTAGACATTTACCCAGAATTATTTTTTAAATATCATTACAAATCGTTACACGACTAATATCCATTTTCATCCTCACATCCTTATATATTAAAATATTGCTAAAGTAAAATGTACAATATTTGGTGTTACAAAGCAAATCTTTTCATTTTTCAATTCATTAATTTAAATACTGTAATATATTAATGTAACATGGCGCAATCTTAATAATTAAGTGACGAGAGAGAGAGAGAGAGAGAGAGAGAGAGAGAAGTAATAAGAGGAAAAACTTGACATAATATCAAAACCAATAATTGCAGTAGTGAAAAATTTCGTACATCTAATTTCTAAATACTGGCTGTTTTCCAGCTAGGACACACAACGTTACACTGAGTTCCACTGTGTAAAGTTCTTGATGGAACAATTAGTACTTAGTTTGAACTGCTAAGACATTAATATATCGTATTATTATATATCTTTATTTTTTAATTAAATTTAAATTATTTTATGTTAAACATATGCGAAAGAAGAGCTCTTATCACACGTTAACTATAAAATTTTTTAAAAAGTTGCTAACACTCATATATTTATACGCTTGTACTTAGCTTTTTACCGTGTCGCGCAGTGTAACTCTGTGTCATAGTTGGAACTCTGTGTCGGACACAGTATTACATTGTGACATTTGTGTAACTTGCTGGAAAACTGCCACTGTTCTAAATATTTCCAATAATTTCTTTAGACTACTAGGAATGTATCTCGTTCTTTCGTTCATCTATAAAATTCATTCAAAATCTTACAGAAATTATGTAGAAGCTATATACACGTATATGTATAGAAAAAAAAATATATTTACAATATAATTTGTCATTTCGAAGAGATATATATACATACTTATACATATATCACTTGGTATAAATCTGACTAGATATCAAAGCGATCTAAATTCACGACTGATGCATAACATGCTGCACTCTTTGTCGCTGACCGCCGACGTAAATCACTTGTCTTGGCTCGTCCGGGTGAATCAGCTCGTCCGTATGTTTCCACCGCCACTTTTTTTCGCTCTCCTTCACACGTCTGTGGTCGATGTAACTAATGACGCAACTCGCCGGTATCCATATGATGGCAGTGATGATTATCACAGCACCAACTATATTATCTTTTAGAAAGCGCATAACTTTGTTGATGTTTATGTCCTCGATAATGTCCCAGAATCGTTCCACCACATCTTGGATTGTTTTCTCACATACACCCTAAAAGAATGAGCGTATGTATAAGCGTTGGACGCTAGTAGAAATTGTTTTTATCAAATTTATCGTACTGTGGCATATCTTACTTTGTTGCAAAAACCTTGAATGCACGGTGTTCCATCGGGTAAAATATCTTGCGGGTCTATGGGGAAGCATGTTTCGTTCAAGCTCATTCTACAGCATCTCTTGCACGCGTCGGCAACTATATTAATAAATACAATCCACGAAATAATATCAATCATTATAAATATTATACTGTACCTTTTTCAATATATGATCAAAATTAATATTATATGCATATAAGTAATCATTATATAATTATATAATAAATTAACTGTAGAAGTTTTCAGTTTTTGTCTTTTCCTCAATCTTGAAAATATCTTTACAGAATAGAAAAAAAAAATCCTCAATTTTGATCAAGTCGGGGAAATAAATTATAAAATTTCAAAAATAGCTGATGATTTCACAAATTGCAGAATTAATAAGGTATAATAAATAGCATATAGAATGTAGTAGTAAAACAAAAATTTCTCTTTCCGTAAAGCGAAAAGATGATATCGATACGGTGCATGTAATAAAATACTTCTCTTTACACTTTATATTGTATGCTATGCAGTTAAATTAAAATAAGGTACGTACTGGTATCGCACATGCAGCTCTGTAAATTTTGAGTCTCGCAGTATGGCACGCATTTGCCTAGACGGCACTGACCACGTTCGAGACAACTGGTACCGTCCTTCATAGGCGGAGATTTTGGGCATTCGCTAGACGCTCCGGTGCAGCGCGATTCCTGCTCGCAAGTGGCGTATTGCGCGTCGCGGCATTTTACGCCTGCAGGCATATACGCGCAGCCCTGACAGCAAGGAGAGTTCTTATCGCTGTCGGAAGAAACGAGCTCCGTTAAACACTGCATTAATATCTATCAAGAAAAAAAAAAAAAAGAAAAAAGAAATGGATATGCAGATCCCAAGTGTGCAGCTTACCTGCAAACTGCTCCTTGAATCCGTCGAAGCTTACAATTTTTGTCGCAACACGAGTCATTGTCTTCCGTTCCCAAGAGGCCCGCGTCGCATTCTTCGTCGCCCTCGACTCTTAAATTGCCGCAGAATGATTCTTCCGGCTCGGAGAAACAGCGTCCAGATTTGGCTTGCAGAACCTTTCTGATGGATCGCAGGCTGCATGGAGAAAATCTCTATGGAAAAAAGAAACGTAATTCTGTAGCGGTTCAAGTGTCCGATGTATTATACTCGGATATATATTTACGATAGAAATTACAGCGTGAATAAAGCACGGGCTGTACCTTATTATTCACATCGTAGCCACTGACGCTGTAAGTATACATTAAGTAAGATCCACCTTGGCTTGCACTTGGACTGCACTCCTGCAATTATATCAGAAAATTAAATTCTAGACTCGGAATTCGGAAATTATTAACAAAAGAAAGAAAGAAGGCGGTTGCGAGCTGGAGCAACTTGTATGCAGCGATAACTGCGAATTTTGGTAACTTACCGAGATATCTGGATCATGCTCGGAACCCCAATTATGACCGAATTCGTGCGCTGTAACCAAATCGGCTTCCCTTGTGATTACTCTCTGTCCATAATGATTTCTGCTGGAGCTTAATCCCGAGTTCAGATACAATGTATATCCATTTTTGAAATACTCTGCAAGAGAATATCGATTCACTATTGAGTTATGGGATATCCATGCAAACGTTGAACTCTATATGTGCATATCTGTCGTCGTATAATATTTGAGTAATGTGCGCGCGAGACAGATTGTAGAATAATTGTTCAGCGTACCTGGCGTACAGATACCGCCCACCGAATTTCTACGAGGAGATCCTACGTAAGCCAATCCGAGGATGCCACCCTCGAACTTGAGATCGGTAAATAAGTGAGCCAGACAGAAATCCTTATGGCTGTATTCACGACTAAACACCTACATGAACGTGATAACAGCGTGAGAAGTGACGAGTTTATTTCTACGTCTAACCACACGTTTAACAACGTAACATTTATATTAAAATTAATTAATGAATAATTAAAGAGCTTGAGGCCTTTAAGGCTTTTAATGATCTTTACAAGCTGCGCATAATGACCTCGAGCAACGTACGAACGTCCCATTTCTCGCGAACCATATTGTAATGCGTTTCACCGCCTCTCACCCGCGTCGGCTCATTGTGAACAACAATCTTTTTGATAACAAAACCCATTCCTTTGAAACCGTCTTCCTCCTGATGTTCTTGCCATAAAGTGTCATTGTAAATCTTGTGTACCCTATCGATCAAACTTATCTGTAAATCAATATTATTATTATTATTATTATTATTATTATATTACGGATCTCTCAACGTGTCTGCGCGTGCACGAGTACCAGATTACGCTCGTATACCAGATAATTAATTGTAGTTTTCGTACTGCTGGCGCCCATTTCTTGATAAAATCGATAATCAGCAACCAATAGTAACGGGCATCTCGTTTTTGTCGGTGTATATTCGTAAATCTCTGTTTGTCTCTTCACTCTGCTGCTACTGTTGTCTGTTTCAGTATCGTCTTGCTCAGAATTATCGTTCAACGTGTAGTCTGTAACGTAACAAAAAGTAATATCATTATCACAAAGCGCAAGAAATATGTAACAGAAACATACTTAGGTCTTCCTTGACGTAACCGCAGGTCTTGGGCGTTCCATGCGTATGACCCTCCCCGTCTTGGTAATGTTCCCAACTGAGTTTAACATCAGAAGACTTATAAATAATCATCGTTTGATTATCTAAATGAGAAAGGTGCCTCCAGGATGGCTGAAATATAAAGTAACTTGTTTAGCATAATGGACAATCTGTGTCAAGCGTAAATACAGAATACAGAGGTGGTCCAAAAATTACGGGCGATTTACAATTATTATTATTATTATTATCTAATACATAAAGTTATGTTGCAAAAATTTTCTAATCCATTTTCTAACATTAAAAATTGAAATTGAATCCGCATTACTTTGGGGATACGTATTATACATATGTATTCTTATTATACAGCTCCAATTCATTGTCGCTCATTGTCAGTTAATTGACGATGGTCGCGTCATAAATTTTCATCTACTATTGTACACGTTTTGTTCGAATTTTGCAGGTATACTTACCTCAATATGAAAAGTCTCATCCGAGACAGTTATACTACCCGTCACAATACCGTCATCGATGTGCATCTGAGCGTGAGACTCAATTTCTCCAAACACTCGGCCATGGTAGAAATTATCATGATCTGCAAGACAACATTACGTTATGAAACATAACAATCTAAAAATATTTCTGCTTTCGCGAATCGAGCTTGTCGAATTACCTAAATGTACAGTTTTCTCCCTTCCATCGGCGTTGACTTCGTACGCCTTAAAATTGGAATGTATAACTTCTCTTCTAGGTGTTAGAATTAATCGAAAATGGCTGCACGCGGGTAAGAGATATTAAAACAACTATTAAATTAATATCACCGAACTGGAGAAACATTTTTTACACGACATATAATTTAACCAATATCAGATATCTTACCGCCCGTGCGAATAGAATTCCAACTCAGTTATTTTATTATATGGATGATAACTATGGTGAATACCACGCTTTACAATCCTATGCTGAAAGTGAGTACTGTGAATTGTTTCGTAATATTTCAAGCTTCTATGAAGTCCATCTGTTGAAAACATTTTAAGAGATTATTAGAGATTGGAAGAAATACACGTGTAATGTATGTACGCGCCCAAACTGATTTGCACAAACAAGGCAAAACAAATAATACAATGAAACCAACGTTTTAAAAATTATCACTTATCATCAATGTATCGAGATATATGGATCGTTTAGTTTAATCATATAATTAAGTGGCACACAATTAACCCTTCAGTAGGCACGTGGGATGTATTTTACACCCCAGACTTTTTTCTCCTACATTTCACATAAGCGTTCTGGATGCATTTTAGTATAGAATCTATTATTAACAAGAAAACGTTAAAATTAAAGGTCCGATTTGTTTATATATTCTAAGATATGTGCAATAATGAATAGTATTAAACAAAAAATGAGAAATAATAATTAGTCTATTATTAATATAAATAATGTGGGGTGTTATTTACACCCCATGCACCTTCTTACGTTTTAAATTTTGACATGCCACAGACATGGAGGGTTAACGAAGCATTTTGTTTTACTGCGATTACATCTGTCTTGTAAGGAACCGAAGATATCGTTCAGTCTGTAAAGTTTTATTCCCGAAAGGGATGTTTACTCTCAACTGTGGCTGAAGAGACTGCAGACGTCTCGACGCGCAGATAAAATAATTTCTTTCGCAGCTTTAAACGAGGGATTCGAGGTCACGTTCTTTCATGCTGATGCATAACGCGAATCAGTTTGTGGCGTTTGTAGCGTGAAAAAAAGTGACAGTTGATAAGTTAAGAGATGTCCGACTTACGAACACTTTGGAGAGTAAGAAAAGCACAGTAGATAAGTATAAAAAGAGCGTTTCGCTTCTTCATAATCTCCATTATTTCGCAACGGGAGAGGGAGAATAAGCAACCTCAAGTAGGAGAGGGCAAGTACGGCTCTTCCTCGAGGACTCTGTATTTTTTCTTTGTTCCTCTCTCGCTATTGACAGCGATCTCCGCGATGCGTCACATGCGTCACACGTCGTCTCCAGGTACTTTTGATACGATCCGTCGAAGGAGCGACTTATGACATAGTAACCCGCGGGCGGGAAGCGCAAAGTTGGATCATGACAGGTCATCCAAGCGTCATTTCTCTTATATTTACATTCGTCATGATGACTACGACCTGCACCGTCTTCACGTCACGTATGTACGTGGTATGTACATACATACACGGGATAATGATGGGTAATAGGTTACGTTCCGTTAACCCATCAGACCACATCAGACACGCGCGGCGCGGGCCACGGGCGTGAGCGGTGAGGCGACGTGATCGGCACTGCGCAGTGCGCACTGCGCAGCCGTTACGAGGAAACATTTCAATTGTCTTGGTTATTTCCCGCGCTTCTCTTGACTCGGCTCGGGCGCTTCGAGGCGGTTCCAGCGGCATCCAGCGGCATCCAGCGGTTCCGACGGTGTAAAACTGTAAACCTATATGACCTGACACGCTGATTTCGGAGAGAGACTCTGGAGAGTCGCGGTGCGCAACGTCGAGCTTTATCAGTCGCCTTGACGCGCTCGACGGAATCGCTCTGTCAAATTTTATCGAATTCACCAAATTCGCCGGTTCGTCCAGGTTAGTTTTTGCGGCGTAACCAAATCAACACTCCAACGTATGTATGTACACTTTTTCTCGCAGCCGAATATGTAAATATTCGGTACAATTCGATCTGGAAATAAAAGATGGATAAATATATGTCGCCAAATTCGACGTATTTGAAATTGGTGATTTTTTTGGTTAATCCATTACTATCGCGTCTACGTTTCCGAGATTGTCAATAATCGTAATTTCAATTACGGACTTACTTTTCGGAAATCTCAACGATATGCTTATTTTAATTAAAATATTTGTTTCAGATTGCAATTGAGTGAGTACCCGACTGAATGGATAGCAGTCAAGAAAAGTCGCTTTGCACTCCGCGACGTGCTCAGAAATGTCTCTTCGCACCGTCCAGTGGCATGTCCAGCGGCAAGTCCAGTGGCAAGTTTGGCAAAAGAGGCGCCTCTCAAGACGCCTCGGAACGTCCAGATGACAAGTCCTCGGAAGACGATTCGGATTTGGGACCTATGTCGCCGCTGGCACTCATCTCGCAGAGTCCAAGTGTCAGTGATCTCAGTTCCCCGGGTAGAGAATTCGTCTCGCCGTTTGCGACGCCTGAAAAGTCGCCTCGACGTAACACGACGTCCGTGTCTTGGGATCGTTTGCGGTTCTCCTCCACCAAGGACATATCGCCCCCTGGCATGTCGCCCTTTACCTCCCTCAGGAAGGTCGTTCGAGCCGCCAGGTACTCGCCGAGGTGTAAGTTGTTCAGTGGCAGCCGCTCCCCGAAATCGCTGCCGTCCACGCCGGACAAACTGACAGATCCGGCGACGCCGCAACGCGCCAAGCTGATGACGTTGGCAGACCAGAGCAACGATATAGTACCGGAGACCCCTCAGCGCAACTTTGCCACGGAGATACAAAATCAAGACATCACGGAAACACCCCGGAAAGGCAGGACCCCCGAGAGCAAGCAGACGACGCCGTTAAACTCCATCAGCAAGGCAGTTCCGTTGCCGAGGCTGCACAGGCGAAAGTCTGTCAGCGCGACCGAAACGATCCAAGATCTCTCGCCTGAGCAGAAGGAGAACACGTTGAAGCGGCATGCGCGCGATCAGTCGGCGTCGAAGCCGACCAAGCTGTTCAAGACCGACGAGGGCTTTGTGCCGAGAGCGAGAGCGTCCTTATTTCAGGAGAAGACGAGAGGGGACGAGACGTGTAGCAGCCTAAGTGGCTTCTCATTAAGCACGACAACGTTTTACAGCGGCAACTCGGCGGCGAGGTCTGAGCGGCCTTTCGGCAATTTCAGCAATTTCAGCAGGTGCAGCGATGCGAAGAAGAGACGAAGTTTACCCTCGCAGGGCAACGGTAGACGTTTGTTGACGGTAAAGAGACGGAGATCCGGCAAGATAAACGCTGGCGTGTGCCACGGCATCAAGAAACCGAGGCCCAAGGCGAATACGGATGCCGTGAAGAAGGAGGAACAGCAGAACGTCGTGCAGAATCCCACTCGGGCTTCGAGCAAGAGCCCACCTGGGCAAGAAGCTCTGCCGATGGAGGCGCGTGCGGAGAGGGCCTCCTCCTCCTCGCCAACGGTCGACGAGACGAAGCGATTTTTCAAGACCAACAGGACGATCAGATCGAATCACGCTGCTACGGTGACGGTTAATAATAAGATTAAATTGAAAGTCGCTCTCGCGGACGGTAAAATTGCATTGAAAGAGAATCGGAGTCAGAAGAGCGCCCACAATCCGTCCAGTGGCATGTCCACAGGTGTGTGCGAGCGAGAGCCAAGGAACGTCGTGGACGACGTTACTCTGGACACTACCGATCTAACCGTCGACGAACCGGAGATTGAGGCTACGTTGCAGCGAGACAAAGTCGCGGACCTCCTGAAAATTCTCGATAACGACTGGGCGAACGACGACTATGATACGATGGGACCGTTGACTCACATAGCGAACGCGTTTTCTCCCTTAAATTCGCCGACGACGTTGCCGAACGATGCGATTATGTCTCCGGCTACCGAGCTCAGCAATATGACCTCGACGATGAACATCAAAGACGTTGCTCCCTTGAGGAGCTTTGGAAATCTTTCGCTCGACAGCACAAATAACAATAATGATACCGCCGAAAAGGAAACCGCCCAAGAGGATATCGAGAAAAGATATTTTCCGCTGTTTAAGAAAGGATATTCTGTACCTGATGATATTTTTCAGTACGTATAATCTCCTGAATTATAACTCTCGTATCTCATCTTTATCTGTTAAATTTTAATTTGTATAAAACTTGCTTGCTCACGTTCTTGTTTTTGATTTTATTATTATTCTAGATTATCAAATATTTACAAATTTTCAACAAATTTCTTTGCAATATGCTGATTTTGTTCATATTAATTCATACTTTTCAATGTACAATGTACTGTCTTTTGAAGAAAAATTTCAAAAAAATATTTCTAGTGCAGAGACACTGTCAAGAGTCATACTCTGAATCTATTTATATGTTTATATAAAATACATGCTTCGACTTCCGCTTTAGAGAAACAAATAACGCCAATCCCACCAAAGTGGCAAAAAGAAATACGCAGTGGCAGCTGTCCGCAAAAGGTGGTATGGCAAACAATCAATATCAGCTGGACGTTGGTCAGAAGCATTTCGGTGCCACTCAATGTCCGGAATGTAACATTGTGTACCAATTGGGCGATCCCGAGGACGAGAACGCTCACTTGAATTATCATAACAGCATACGGACTCTAAAATTCCAGGTATGTTGCGTTTACGAAATGAAATGAGCATCATATCACTGTAGACATTTAAATGCAGATATTTAAATGGTTCTGTCGTGACACACGATTGATTTCAGGGCTGGAAGAATGAGCGTATTATATTGGAGGATCCTTTCACTTCTAGCAGAATAATCTTGGTAGAGCCACACGACTCCAAGCAACATTGGAAGAAAGTGTTGGAAATTTTGGCTGTTGTAGACAGAGATTTAGGATTGGCGGATATAAATAGCTCGGATTATCAGAACAAAAAGGTGAATATATGCCATCTTACTTATACGCGCATTAGTCCCATTATGGTACCTATATTATCGAATTTAATACAAATAAGAGTTTGTCGATATAAGGGAAAGATGCATGTTGCAGATCCTCTTGTATATACGTGAGAAAAACGTTCTCGGAGTGCTGGTGGCGGAACATATCGAAACGGCGTTCCGTATGATTCCCGAGCTAATTGATCTCAATTGTTGCACCGCCGAGAGCACACCCACGAAATGCGGCATAAATGTTGTTTGGACGGCGATGAGTCATCGCAAACAGGGTATAGCAACCAAACTTGTCGATATTTTGAGGTAAATATTGTTAACATGTATACACCTATGTCGACTGTGTCTTCAGAAAAGTCGGCATAGTCGTGTATTACTCTCAGATTACTCTCTCCTCACTCACGTGTTTCAGAGCCAAATTCTTCTACGGTTATGTAATGTCGTTGGACGATATTGCCTTCTCAATACCAACTCCAGGTGGTAAGATCTTTGCCGAGAAATATACGAAAACGAACAACTTCAAGGTTTACAATTAAATCTACTATATTTTTACGCCAACATTCGTTCCTTCTAAATAGTTGCGTTTTTTTTTTTTTTTAACCAGCGAGACATTTCATTTTATCATATTTTACTTTGATAGTTATATATTTTTATAAAACCCTTGGATGTTGATATGAATAAAATAGAAGTTGATAAGTTTCTTTAATTTTATAAATTAATTTTACATCTTTTTCTTATTTAAATTGTTACTACATTTTACAGTGTAGCTTTAATAAACCTAACGAGATATTTTCTTTTATAAAAAATTTAATATAATAAAGAGTATAAACTACTACTCTCGAAATAAATAAACACGTTTAGTTAGTATTTCTATCTCTGATTAAATATAGATTTTGCTATTCAGTTTCATATTTCTTACGTGACATATGAATAATATATTTAATAATGAATTATTCTAAAACGAGAAATATGTGTTATATAGTTAAAATAATCTGTGTTGAATAAAGAAATAAATATGAATTAAACTGATTCAATAAAAAAATTTATTTTATTAATCAAACTGAAATATCGTAAGTATTGTTTCTTTCGAGCAAATAAAATATTTGCAGAAAATAAAATGAAATATGCTAGTTAGCATATTTAACAAATTTTGATACAAAATTACATTTCGACATGTTTGGCAAGTAAAATAATCACATGTTATTAATTACAGTGAATCCTGTATCATTATTCTTATTGTATCATATTTTAATATTTATATCTCAATAAGATATTTAAACTGTACTATATCCTAAATCGTATAATTAACTTTGATAATAAAAAAAATAAAATAAAGAAAAAGAATACTGCGTTTTATGAAGAATAGTATTACAATTATTACACATTAAATTTGGTACTGTGATCACACTTGATGTAATCTAATTCTTCATTGCATCATTAATTGGCCGTTTCAAGTTCTACGATAGCTTCTACCACTTCTGTTGCCTCTTAGGTATGATTGTTCCGCGTCTTTTTTCTGTTTCCATACGTCATATCTTTCAGCCATTTTATATACTTCCTCAGGTACTTCCTGAAATAAAAACGGCTCACGGGTCAATTGAATCTACTCGTAGAAAATTTGAAAGAATATTCAAGTACTGTGTATTAACCTGATTAGCCTCTTCGAGAATTTTAATGAGTTCTTTGGCATGATGCCAGTCCTGTCTCGTCATAAAAGTAATACTCTCGCCCGTTCGGCCTGCGCGTCCAGTACGACCGACTCTGTGAACGTATTCCTCTATATCCCGCGGGAAGTCATAATTCAATACATGTCTAAAATAAGGACAAAAATATATCAATGTTGTATCTCGATATAGTGTAAAAAAAAAATATATATATATATATATATATATATATATATATACAATTTGTTCAAATTTTTATTTGGGGATTTTTATTTATATTATATATCAGAGATGTATGTTTTGTATTTCTCACGTAATATCTTCAATGTCGATCCCTCGACTAGCCACATCAGTTGCGAGAAGGATCTGAACAGCTCCAGTCTTCAGATCTTCTAATGCTCGTTCTCTATCTGTTTGATCTCTATCGCCGTGAATGCTCTGACACTCGACGTTCGACAAAGCCAAATCGCTCGAGGTATCGTCCACCTTTGACTTTTTACCGAAAAACACTATCACCTTGTCACGAGGACCCATTTCCCGGAAGAACTGGTGCATCTACAATATATTAATAACAATACAATCAATATGACATCTTCAAGATAATATGTAGTCAATTCTGTACTATATGCATATCATTTATGTAAACAAAAAATTATACTTTGAAATGATATTGTCTCAAAGTTCTTATTTTTCAGGAACGTAAGAAAGCACATTAATAGTTTCGAGATACTACTACTAACCATATCTATTTTCTCATCCTCATTAATCATGAAAATCCTCTGTGTTACAGAATGAACAGCTGCTAAATCGAGTGATCCGACAAATACTTGAATCGGATTTTTCATGTACGATTGGGCTAAGCGTCTCACACCCTGCGGCCACGTAGCGCTGAGACAAAAGAATAAATATATTAATTACATTAATTTTATTTATACACACATAAGATACTAATGCTATACATGACTTTTCAAATAGCACCATGTACTCGAGAAGCTATATAGAAATGAATTCCCTATTTGGGTTTAAAAAAGTAACACATTTAATAAACTTGATAAATAGAAATTAACAAGGATACAGATCATAAGATACAAAATTATTACAGTAACTTTTCCTTAAAAGAATCTCATTTCAACGGAGAGAATCTTAAAAATCTTAAAAACAAAAAAAAAATATATATATATAATTTATACATACCTTGTCATAACAGTTTGTCTATCTGGCCGCACACCCAAAAGAGTCTTACGAATTTGTGGTTCAAACCCCATGTCCAGCATACGATCAGCTTCATCAAGTATAAGATATGTCACAGCTGACACATCCAATATCTCTGCTTGAACCAGATCATTTAATCTTCCGGGAGTCGCAATTACTATCTGCACACCCTTCGTCACTGTGTCTATTTGTGCTTTACGACTTCCACCACCATATACGCACACTCTTAAATAAACAGTTTTCAATTAAGGAGAAAAATCATTACATTTCATTATGAATACATAATTTTTACAAAGATATTCAAAGATATTCGAAATAAACAACGCTTACTTACGCTTTAATGCCACGATAAGAGTACTTTCCTACTTCCTTTTCAATCTGCAGTGCTAGTTCTCTCGTCGGCGCCATAACAAGAACATTTGGTCCGGGACGCTCATCGCGTGGGGTTACTTGTCCATCAATATGGATCAAAGCGGGCAGTAAAAAGGCGAGAGTTTTTCCTGAAATCACAATTGTACCGTTTATACTTGGCGACATAAACAATACAGATTTGAAGGTAAAAAAAAAAAAAAAAAAAAAAAAAATTGAAACCTGTTCCAGTTTGCGCTATCCCAATGAGATCCCGACCACTTAGGAGAATAGGCCATGCCTGACATTGTATAGGGCTTGGTTTTTCAAATTTTTGTTTTCGTATTTCTTTTAGAACATCTGGATACGCCTGCAACAAGAATAAAGTAATACATGTACATCAGTATATCCGTGTTAAAGTATTAACTAAATTTATAAGCTCAATCGCTATGTTACCTGGAAAGCTTGCTCGAATGTTTCTACAGGATTTGGTATTTCCATGTCTTGGTCGGAGCCCTCTTTATTCTCGAAAACGTGTCGAACTTCTATATTATTGTTGGTCTTTCTGATATGAGCTACTCTCGATTCGGACATACTAGCAATGCCCGGATCCTCTTTGTAAAAGTTCTTAATAATAGGAGGCAAAACCGCCCACCTTTCCTTCTGACGTTCCTCCTGCCGAGAAAAGAAAATTATCGTTATGCGCTTGTGTAATCATAAAATAGTCGAGCCTTTATTTATTATTGTGTGCAAAAAAAAACATACATATTCTTCATTAGCCTTGGTCCAATCAAAATTAGCCCAATCAATCTGTTGTTTCTGCTCGGGTTGAGCAGTTTCCGTTCTCCGGGCAGATTCTACATTTTCTTGCGTATTAATCTTATCAGTGAACAATTCCTCTATCAAGCTCTTAGCTCGTTGCTGTGCGTCATCTGAACCAATTAGGGTCACAGCAGTTTGTCCACTTCCATCAGATTGTCTGTCGATCTAGATGACGGGCAAGAGAAAGATTAGCTATCGAATATATTATATGTGACGGATTACATTTTGTTTACATTTTACATTACAATTATTACGTTTAGGACATTATTTTATTTACATTAATCTTGGCATGGCTTTCTTCTTGTAAAGCTTTAATCTTGCTGCCACCCCTCCCGATAAGTCTGCCAATGTTGTTGGTGTCAATGTACATAACAAGTCCGTTTGACATACCATCCAAAGGATTCGTACTATCAGTATTTTTCCTATATGAATCATTATCATAATTCCTTGTACTCGAATTGCTATTCCACGTATCCCCAAAGGATCTGTTGGAGCGTCTATAAAACTGATTGTCTGACCTTTCCCTTCTGCTTTCTCGCCTGTTATCATGCCTCCATGACAATGTTCTATTATCTTCCCATCTGTCACTCATTGTTGAAAGTAACCGAGATTCTCTTGTATCTCAAACTAACGGTGCTCTGAAATTATTGTGTATTTCAGTATTAACACGTAAAATAAAAGTAACACGTGAAATAAAAGATTTCATCTAGAGACGAGTATAACAATTTTACATTTTATCCGAATCAAGCTCTTTCCTCAGTCATATATGTACACGAGATATTTCAAGAGAATGCAAGAGCACAACCACGCAT
Source organism: Tetramorium simillimum (assembly GCA_011636635.1). Taxonomy (NCBI): domain Eukaryota; kingdom Metazoa; phylum Arthropoda; class Insecta; order Hymenoptera; family Formicidae; genus Tetramorium; species Tetramorium simillimum. Next base: position 20,068 of record VBVQ01002556.1, read on the forward strand.
GCATACAAATCTCAAGTTGTAGGAATAAAACAAACGTGTGTATTTTGAAATACCATTAAAATTTCTTTACTACAGTCTTATCAAAGTGCAATATCGCGCGCGTACATCTAAATAAAAATTAAGCTTTTCTGTGTACTATCTTTCTTATTGCAGAGATGAAACGAAACATTCTGAAAAATGCACGTAAAATTCAGCTTGTGGGAATCTTGTCAAAATCTTACATTCCAGCCAAAATGAAACTCCCACAACACGTGCTTCAAATACACAGATAACCATCAATTTACAAATTAAAACGAAAGTTTGCCATTGATATGTCTATCCGATGAATCATTATCAAACGCATTAGATGGAACGTGGTTCATTTCAATGTCAATTATCGCCAGGAAAAAAGAATCGGCAACTCGATATCGCTACGATGAGAAAACGACAAACTCTAGAAACTTTAACAAGCTGCACGTAGCTGTATTAAATCATATCATTAAGTCGTATATATTCGAATATTGTAAGAAACTCACCAATGCTTTGTGGTTAGATTCCTTAGGTTGGATACAGTCGGTGTCGCGTTATGCTGAGACAGCACGAGATACGGGTTTATCGTTTCCCGCGTCCTGCGAGAAGAAGAAACGTAAGAAAAAATGACTCGTGAAGAAGAGAGAGAGAGAGAGAGAGAGATATATATATATATATATATATATATATATAAACAACCGAGGCGGAATGCGAGGATGGCGAGGGCGGGAATAACATTCAATGATTCAGATTCTTCGTCTTAAATCGAGTCTAATGTCCATTTCTACCAATGCAGATTAACTTTAATCTCAATATGATTTAACTTACTTTTCATCTTTTTTTAATTCTTAGAACTGAAAAAAGATAGAAAGCAAGTTAAACCGAGATTAAAGTTAATCTGCATTCGTAGTAGAAATAGACACAAGTTGAAGTTGTTATCATTTATTTACCGAAACCGATATCCGTTTCAATGCACGCTCTACGATCTCAAGTAAATACCGGGGAATCAGGAGACCGGGAGATTCCGTCCATTTCCCGTAAATCATGTATATTATTCTGTATTATTTCGACTCGATTGAAACGACAACAATCTCACGTGATCGGTGCTTGGCTCCTAGCTGGCTTTCACGCTTTTGCCCGCGTCGTTTTCTCCCACTGTGAGCATATACTATACTAAAAATCTATAGGATACGTTACGTATATTATAGATTTTCAATATAGTTTATGCTCCCAGTGGGAGAACGTGGGAGAGAAAACGAACGTGCGAGCGACGACCGATAGCCAATCAGCTTCCACCAACATCATATAGCTAGCTGCTAGATGGACCAAGGACTGAGATTCTGTAACTTTTAACGAGTTTTCAGTATCGTTGCGCAAGTATTACATATAATAGGAAAGCTGTGGAATAACGTTAACGACATAGATAGTTGTTGTCGGTGTTGAACGAGTTAGAGAATCCCAGCCAAGGAAATGTAAATAAATGGCAACGGCTCTTTTCTAGGTGTTTCTAGAGGTGCGTTCCACTTATCGCTCACTGCAACGTTCCTTAGAATCCTTTCATCCTTGTTTAATATTTGTTAAAGGAAGAAAACAAGGAAGAAATGATTCTACGAACGTTGTGAGCGATAAGTGGAGCGAACCTTGGGTTGCTCGCATGCGACGCCTCTACGTTGCACCTGAAGTGATCGGAAATCAAATCGTCGAGTCAACTACAAAGTAAAATTGTATGTACATATGTATACATACATACATACATACATACATACGTCGCGACAACTCTTTAAATTCATCCTCTGTTGAATCTCCTTTTCATAAACTGCATTAATTATTATTAACGCATTGATTAATGCAGTTAAATATATATGTATCATTCCGAGTCTCGATACGAAAATCATCCAGGTCTAAAGCAAACTCGATGTAATCTCAAAGATACATCCTTCGTGAGTTTATTATTTATACATATACATATACATGTAACATAAATATATTTCTTATTCATATACATAGATATATGTATGTATATATATCAGGCTTATCTAATCCTGCCAGCAATCTGTTGCATACCTCCACCTCTCTATTGTCTCGTAGAGCAAGAGACAAAGAGAGAGAATAAATTATTCTTTTTTATTCTCTTTATCTTCTCGCTTCTCTATTTCGCTTTAAGATGCTGGAGTCGTCCGCGGTACTGAATTTTTATAAAAGGATCTCTTCATCGTACTTTCATACATTTGGAAAAACAAAAAATAATTTTTTAATTAAAAATTTTTTATTTTTAACATAAATACTACCCAGCAGACACATATTAATGTCTATACTTTCATTTTGTAACAGGATTTCTAAATCTATGAAAGTACGACGAAGAAATCCTTTTACAAAAATTCAATATCGCAAAAAGCAACTTTAAACTTTATAAGTTTCTTCAACGAGAAACTCTACATTCTCTTTTTTCATCTTTTAAACTTTGTCAAACAGACGAAGATGTTTACAATATTTGTTGATATGTTTTGATTACGTCTCACACAGATTATACATATACAGATAATTGTACGTAATCTCGTGGAAGCCGGCCCGATCACTTGTCGTTGGACTTGATTGATCGCAGCACACGACTACTTGGTAATTTTATGAATTTTCATATCAATCTCTGCTTTTCATATCAATATAGGGACGATTTGGATCAGTTTGGGCATTTTTCCGAGAGAAAGGTACCGTAAAGGATCACTCGCAACGAAATCCAGACGAGCGAGACGCAGCCGGTGCGGCGGTCAGGGTGGCGAAACGTGGCGCGAATAATAATAATAGGGCAGCGACGTCGACGTCGACGTCGACGTCGACGTCGACGTCGCGTCGAGGGAGGCGCGATTCGACATGACGCTGCGCTGCGCAGAATCCTATCGGCTATGGTCTAACATGAGTTAGACGAGCCGTATTTAATTGTGCAGCAGTGTGAAAAGGGACCTTGGGGACAATGCCATCGATAGCACGCACGGTCTCGCCCTCGATGATTATTGTTCTAATATTTCAATGTTACTCGGGTGAGTGGTGGAGCCGCGGCACACCGGCACACCGGCCGTCGCGACGCGCACGCACGTCCGCCCGCCCGCCCGCGGGATTCACGCTCTCGTTTGAACAAGTGACAAGTGCTGCGAGAACGCGTAACTCCACATTGTTCGCAAGCGCGTTCCTCGATCGCGCGACTCACGGAGATCAATACGCGGCGTGAAAGAATACCACGTTTTCCAGGGAGAATATATTGTACACAACTCATTAAGTTATTATCCAAGTTGTATCATAATATAACACATAGCTGCGTAAATAACTTTCATTCTCCCTGGAAAATCACGTTTCTTCCTAATTTTCGGCGTTGAAACGTTCAAATCATTTGCCTCGTCATCAGACATCATCATTTCGCTCGTAACGCAACGTACCGTGTCGCATAATGTCGCGGTGCATGATCTAGGAAATTGTAATTCCAATAGCAAGACGGATCGAGTCGGTTAACCGTGTTTTCTTTTCAATCGGTTTCATTTCATTTCGACCGGTCGACGTACGATTATTGATTCGACGCAACGCGACGCGACGCGACGCGACGCGACGCGACGCGACTCGAAAATGTACGTATCGCCGTGTATGTGTAACTATTTATATCGCCGAAAAATGTTTTCACAGGGGCCCGTGGTACCTCGATAAGGTCTTTGGACGTGCCGCTCGCCGTGCGCAACGGCACCGGACCGATCGACCTGGTCTGCGCCTACGAGCTTGACGAAGACGAGAACGGACTCGTAATCAAATGGTTTCACCAAGCGTATCAGATCTATCAGTGGATTCCACCGAGTAATTTACACATTTTCTTTACACCATCTTTCCGCCCCCACGCGATCCTATTATAACTCACGGCCTATAACTGCGTGTTATTAAATTTATCTGTCGGACACCACCGGAGGGAAGAGCTGTCGTTCGCGAAACGCGAACGCGCATTGAAACGAGACGTGGGAAGGAAAAATGTCGCAGCTCCAACTTACTTACAGTTAATATTGTTACAATCAGTGTCAGACTGCGCGGTGTAATGAGCAACGAGAGAAAATGTACGAGTCTCCGCGAGTACTCGAAATACTCCC
>VBVQ01002557.1:0-24176 GCA_011636635.1 Tetramorium simillimum
ATGTTTTATCTCGTCAGAAACTATCGATATGCAAAATTTGATTCATTTCTGAGAGGTGACTGATCCGGTTCACGCGGAATAGCCCGTATATTAAGTTAAAAGGATACAATATTATAGATAAGTATAACAGATATTTTTGCTCTGCATGGACTAAAATAAATTAGGATAGTGTTTTATTTTGTATAGTCATTGTTGATTTATTATATATATATATAGAGCTTATGAAATTGAACTTATAAATTTCAATTATTCACTACATTTCCATTTATTTTGAGCAATAAAATATTAGCTGCGAGATATACCAATTGTAAATTTAGAGAGCAATTTCACATAAACATAATTAATAAAATAAAAAAAAAATATTACAGAAGTAAGCTTGTGTGAAATATATTACAGAAGTAATAATTACAAAAGTAAGCTTGTTAAAAAGTCAAAGATAATAATGTAAATTTCGCAAAATGAAAGTCTCCGAATCTTGTAAAAATATTATCCTTTCTTGCACTTTTAGTCAAACACTTTAAACATAAATAAGATTTTCAGAAAATACAGTTTTTATTTATGTAAAAAGATACGTCGATTATTTCTTATACAATTTGCCAATTTTGTTCTAATCTATTATCTATTCCATTCATCTATTACATTAATCTTTATTTATTTATAACTTTTATATAACTATCGTTTATAACATTAAATTAAATTGAAAAATTTTAATATATTATTAATTACACTTATATTAATAAACAAAATTTAAATATAATTACTTATATTCTGCATTTTGACATTTCTTTTTTACCGCGGAATGATTTCATGATTCGAATTAGTGAAAATAAATGGCGAAGTTTATTTAAAATGAAAGCTTCACTTACCGAGCCGTAAAGTTCACCGCAAACATCCATACAAAGAAAAAGGCAGGTCGCCATGCTTTGGATGGTTAATTGTCCGTGACTTCCTATCGATGTCCTTTGAAAGATGGCTGGAAAAGACATAGAGACGACAATTAATATTAGCCATTAAAACTTTTTCTTTTTCATAAATGCATTTATTGTGACTTTATCTCGTAACCATTTTAATATAAACAAATATAAATTATCGAATCCAACGGTATGTGTACATATAATCGGGCGAGCACAAGAAACAGGTTCTTCAAATGTTTTAATCCGTGGTAAGTCTTGTCGCTTATTGAACCCTTTTTCCCCCTAATGATACAATCTCGGACGCGATGAATACGTATTTTCAACCGACTCGTAATTCATGACACTTATCTCGCGCGTCAATGTTCATGGGGCTACTTCGTGTCTGGCTTTGATGAATGAAGTCGTAAGGCAGAGTTGCAATTCGCGACGGTACGGAAACATGCAACGTCGGACGAATCGGCATTTATTCTATCGATAAAGCTTGTCGCCGGCCGAGAATTACGCGACAGAGCGATACTAAAGCCTGTCTTTAGCGACCATTTGGTGCGACCGTGCCTACGAACGTCGGGGGTCTTACCGCGAACGGATATATCCCGCGTAATGTCCTAAAACGATACGACCGGCAAATGAGATGCGTTATCGGGAATAATGATCGATTTTTTAGCCATTTCGAACGTCTTCCCCTGTGGGAGAGATGCGAGGCGTGTTGAACTTGATGGGTCGGCCGGCGGCGCGGCGGCCCCGTATCGTAGTATACGGCGCTTAGTGTAATCATCTTAATTCCTCAAAGCTTCTCTCTACAGATACAGTACACGTAGGGCGCGTATTAAAGACGTGCGTGACACGATCCAGCATCGTAAAACGAACGCGATCGCGCGCACCTGAGTGCAGGCCTGGTAAATGAAATGAGTTATCAGGAACGAGCGGTCGATTTTTTTTTTCCCCTCTTGGTTCCGGGATTTCTCTCGCGGGAGAAAAGCTTACAGTGTATTCGATTCATAGAGGCATGATCGCACCGCTCATCCCGGAGCCCCGTACTGAGTACGTGCTTACACAGTGTAATCATCTTAATTTCTCAATAGTTCCCGGGGTACGCCAGCACGTACGCAGCGCGTACGTATTAAAGACGTGCGTGACAATCTCGCATCGCAAAACGAACATGATCACGTATCTTTCTCTCTCTTTCTCTCTCTCTCTCTCTCTCTCTCTCTTTCGTTCTCTCTGCTCCGGACACGAACCGCGGCGCGAGCGCTAAATACAGGGTGTTCAATGCGGTAATTCATTGCTTGCTCTTTTAATCCCTTTCGCCGGTATTTGCGAAATAATAAGACGAGTGCGGCGCGGTCCGTGTCCGAGGTACTCGCGTAAAAAGCCGCGTAATTAAGGCATAACGCGAGCGGAGTCCGAGCCGTCGCGAGTTACACGCTGCCACGCTGTCGTCCGCGGAGAGATTTACTCTCGACTGCAGAAAAGCGTGAATTTATAATAACGCGGAGAAAAAATGTTAACAGAAGTGCTCCCGAGATGTATACAAAGTTGGTTTGCGTTAATGTACTTATAAACTGTTCATTAATCGTTCTTACTTGCTGCGTATAAAATAAATGCGTAAGAATTGAGCATCGATAAAATCTTGATAAATTTTGATAAGGACGCGATATGTATTATATCTAATTAAAAGATTAACGATAGAGATTAAGCAAAAATATAAAATTATACTTTTCTTTATCAGCATGTACTAGTATCTATTTTATGGTATTTAGCTCCGTGCAACTTAAAAGTCAACGTTTAAAATTAACTTTAATCGATAAGAAATCGCGCAGGTTAATTTTATGGGTGATTGGCCGGAATCTGGCTTGAGAGTGTCTACCATATTTACTTCTCCTCGCACCCAACGTGTTGCTGTCATCGCGATTAAACACGCCGTTGCATCGCGAAGATGCATCGGCGTGCTAGCCACATCATTTACTCCAACGGTTTGTGCACGTAGACGTAAATATCTCACATATATCTGCATTCTTTTATGGAACGACTTACGCATCTTTACGACAATTACCACCGTTTAATACGCTGAACGCACAGTGGATATCAATGATCTATCTAGACAGAATAGTTGTCTTCAAATTTGCAAAAAATAAACAGACAGATAATTACTTTTTAACTTGGAAACTTTTAGAGTTATTTTTATTTATGCACTGAAAGAAAATTCTGCTTAAAAACGGACGAATCAGAAAATCTTGTAGATTGATCAAATATTCTGGTTATTATAATAGAATTTAATACTTTATAACTTGTAATAACCAGAATTCTTATTATAATAATCAGAATATTTGATCAATCTACAAGATTTTTCTGATTCGTTCATTGTTAACCAGAATTTTTTTCAGTGTGCAGACATTACAATTTATCAAGTACTCATAGTTAATAACTGAGCTATAAGAATTATTAAAAATAAGAGATTTTTCGTGAATTAAATTTTTTGAAATAGCAAGTAATAAAATATTAATTATTGTATGCAATTTGAATTGAACTTAAATTTAAATAGAATTTTTATTTAAAATTTCATCGAAAAGTTGAAAAAAGACGCGAAGACAAATTAATTGGCGCTTGAAAATGAGATTTAGATCAATATCTATTTAAGTGAAAAATAAAATATCTGTTGGCAAACTTGTAATTTTCGTAAAATTTAACTCTGTCTCTTTTCATTTTTCTCTTTTTCTTTTTCTGTTTGGATGCAACCAAATATAGGTTTTTGTTGACTTTTACGATGTATTCTCGGTTCTCGATACGCAGTTTCGACTTACGACTTCAAATCAGCGATCGTAAAATTAGAATCGCGTAACTGCAAAGAGTTCGACTTCGAGTTCTGCATATTTATCGGCGTAGCATTAATTAGAAACAGCTCTCTTTATGATCGGAAACGCATCGATTAAGCGTAACTCGCCACCTTGGAAAATCAATGATGATAGTATCTCGCGCGGCTCTGTTATTAGGAACGTGTGATTGGTATCCGCGGATAAGACGCAGAGTTTTTTAAAAGAAAGGCTGCATACATGATCGTTTACCCGCAGTAGACAGTACAAGAACACAAGTACGTGATATTAATGAACGTCTTAAAGAGAGGGTTTAATGTAACCAGATTAAGGAGTTTCACAGAGAAAGCAGTATCGTAAAGTAACAATAATGTCTATACCGCTATGATTCATAATCGCTGGTTATTAAGTGATTAATGAGGTAAAATTATCGGGTATTAAATGATAATGGTTATGATAAAATAATATGTCCTGTATACATAATCCTCTAATAACATTTTTTGAGGGATCGACGTACAGACTTAATTAATGTAAACGCAATTAATCAAAACGATATAAATTCAAAAAGTTTTCTGGGGTAAACAGGATTGCGTGCCCCATCATAATGTTACAGTTTCACTTAGCATGTCGAAGGGATTATTAAAGAGATTGTAGCAATAGGAACACGCGATTACAAAACATTGAACCTGTATATTATAAGAAAAATAGTAAGAAAATGGTACAAGAAAGAGATAGTAGTTAATAATAAGGTAGCATACACACATGGAATTAAAACAACTCTTTGCTGTCTTGAAGTATGTATACTTCTTTTTGCGATTGTGGCACGTAACACATAATAATGATTGATTGAGAAATAATTATATTTTAATTATACTTAATCTCGCACTTCGAAAGAAAACCACAATTGATGTTAATATATTACTGTGATATTATTACTTTTTGTTGTAGTGTCGAAATTATAATGAATACCAATAAAATTCTATTATCATTATTTTAACATTCAGTTAATTAATTTTATAATTATGATTTCTTTTATATTTAATAATGTACACATATTCTTACAAATGTTCTTATTACTTTTATCAGTTTAGTGATGAAGTAGTTTTCATTAAACATTCGATTATTATACGTATTTAAAAGGCTATAAAACTCGTTGCTAAATAAACGTTCGTGATTTGTTGTTCGGCTGTAGAGGGCTAAAATATATGTTAATGCATGCTGTACAAGAGAAGCAACGAAATAATAAAGATGCTAGAGATGACCAGAGTTATTTAGTGTGTAACACAGGTCGTGGTGTCGCACACAAACATCGATTACCGATTGCGTTTTACACGCATTTATACTTTCCATTTTTATGAGCCTGATGTTGTGCTATATTACGGTCGCGCGAAAATTAATTACACCCGGAACGCGCATGGGTTTACGACGTCGTTGCGTTACGAACCGAGCGCGACATAGTGCTTGCGATTCGCGACAATAAGCCTCATACATCTCGACAGACTGATACCGATGGGGGGTCTTATCTAAGCAAGTAATTTAATCGAATTGCCGCGTAGAAAAAGATTCACAAGTCTACATACAGTAATGTTTCTGGGAAGCGTGCTATTGCAAGCATAGAAGCGTCTACGAGACATTCAAAGAGAATTAGTCGATTTATACCAGTCGCTAGAATCCATCGACTATTACTATCATTGCAATATCATGACGCTTTTTGCAAAAGGCGTCATAGTTTAATAATACTTAGAAGGCAGCTGTTCGCCTTCATCGGCGGTTTTAACCCTTTCAAGAGTTGATGAAGGCTGAAAGGACATTTAAACTATAGATCGAGTAATGACACTTTTATATTTTATATTTTGAAAAGAAAAAGAAAGAATTGTGGAGAGAAATATCTTTTGCAAAATCTAATTTTATGTAAACTTCATCATTTCAGTGATGAAGTTTTTCATTTTTTGAAATCAACTGATGAGGGAAAAAAATATAAACCATATTTCGAAATAATTATTTAATATTTCTACAGAAAGTAATATATTATGTATATATTTATTCTGTATGAAAATTATATGTAGACTGAATATGTTCTTTTTATATTTTATCTATCACACGCGATATGTTCTCCGCATTATTATTAAATGCATTTTTCTTTCGAATTCGTCACAGAATCAATCTTTTTTTCCGAATACACGACGCAGTTTTATGTCGTCCTCTGAGATACCCTTTTTATTGCTAATTTTAGAATTTCAATGCAGTTATAAGCGATATTAGGGATCGGATGTAGTCTTTTACTGGCGCATCGCGAATGGTATAAATTATTAGGGCATAAATTCGATTCAAGAAACAAGTTAAGAGTTGTCCCCATGCCTAAATATTTCGACTCAATTGCGTGCTGCCTTCGATGACGTTAAATTATGAATACTATTGCAAGTATAATAATTCGATTCAGATTGAAATTTGCGAAAAAGACATCACGAATTCCATAGACGTGATAGAAAAATGAAATGTGAAAAATTTTTTTAATTACTATAGTTAGATAGAATATTAAAAATATATGTATAATCCATTATGCATTTTTTGATCCAAAAACAAAATTATGTTATAATAAAATTTTTTCAAAAATAAAATTAATATTTAATAATTATCGTTGGTATTAAAAAATGTAGTATAATTATATTAATTAATAATTATCGCTGTTATTCAGATAATATATAATATAAGTCTACTATGTGTATTCGACTGTATAGATTTCAATGCATAATGCATTTGACATAATCTGATATTCCAGGGATAATTGCTTTCATTCGTTAATGGATACACTCATTTTTGACAACGCTTAAGAGAGCGATGATCGATGATACGCCCGGCGCGATAAGTCGCTGGCAAAGTGCGTGTTGGTGTTAATGGATATACGCGAATTTACAGATGTAGCACGTCGTAGTACAGTTAACAAGCTCTTCTGTTAACGAACGTCAATACTCTAATTGCCTGCGCCTGTGTCTTTTCATATACACTTCAAACGCGTACTTAGCTATTGACTGTGTCATTCTTTGGTGCATTATAGGTGTGAAATTTTTTTTCTTTTATTGAAACAATCAAAGAATAATACTTCAAATCTTAAAGTTGCTACAGAGTCACAAATTTTTATTCATGGTTTTAAGATTTGTTTAAAATTTTTCCGTGACATTTACTTAATAAAATTATAATACTAATTTAGTATCAAATACAAATGTTAATTATTGCAATTATAAATTATTGGAGGAAAAGGAGAATAAACATAGCAACGATAGTAATAATTTTCCAGAATTTACATTAACATCTCACATTAACAACTCAATACGAGTATTTGTTTATTCTGTTAATTTTTTACATTGATTGACCGGTTACACCGTCGCGTAATCCGGCGAGAAACGGTGCGACAAGTCGCGTTAATTGCATACCGCTGATAAACAACAGACGAAGACCGATTATCTCTTTCGCGATGGTCGGCGCATAATAAAAAGTGTACGAAATTTCTCTCATGCAATATTCATTGGGGATACGGTGCCAGAAGCGTCGGTAATTACTAATGAAGCAAGGACATACAGCGTCGCCCGTGTCTGACACATCGTGTGTCTGTAAATTGTCGACATCGCGTCAGATAGCGAGCGTGCATCAATAACGGGATCGATGTATGCCGATTTGATCGATTTGACCGCCTTGGGCATTTTATCGGGGTTATTCTATGCAATGGTATTTTAATATGTTGCTGTTTTTTTATATGACACATGTTGCAATTCAAGTCATCGAATTTTCTTTGTATATATACGTATATGTATTATTTATCATATAAATAAATTATCGAAAAATTTTAGTCGCTTAAAAGAATAATCATGTTAAATTACAAAAGATAAATTTTCATAAGATAAAGAATTTTTATAAATCTATCACCGATACTTTTTTTATAAACATTATATTTAATATTTTTAACTTTTATACGAATCGCGATTAAGATTTATTAGCATTATACATTGATATCTTAATTTGCGGATTTTATCAGGTTTTTTTATCAAATGTGTACGCTTTCTCGTTCTTTCTTCTTCTGATCATAAATGTACCTCTTATCGAGGAATTTCTAAAAGAGATGTACTAAATGTAGTATTACTCTGATATCTTGTATCAAATTTACATACGTTTCTCGTTCGTCCAATTAAACCATATATGGGGAATTCCTTTCGTTTTTAATTGACGATTTTTAATGCTAAATGCTGCAATATTCCATTAAATGTTATACCAAAAGAAAATTATCTAAAGTAAATTTCATTATTACCACATGAACCTTCTGTTTGAAGTAAAATTATTCATCCATCCGTACACAACGACCTCAATAAACCGGCTGAATTTAATACAAGTTTAATTGCAAAAGTTTTATCGAATTTAAGTATCATGAAAAGGAAATTAAAATAAGTAAAGTACAATGATAAAATGTGATACGAAAATAGAAAAAATAAATATAGTACAATATTCTCTCTCTTACAATCTCTTATCTAATTAATTTAAACTACTGTTTTAAAATAATTTTTCCTTTTTATTCGCAATATATTTGCATGAATTTTTTACATATTTAATTTAATACGGTAATTGGATGTAAACAAAAAAGTTTAAGGAGTTTTTACATGTTATTTTGATTATTTTGGAAAATATTGTTCTCAATTTATCTGTTTAGATCAGACAATCAAAGTATGTACAGTATTATAGCGAACAAAGAAATACAAAGATAAAATGTGATACGAAAAAAAAAGTAAATGTAATATAATATTCTCTCTGTTACAATTTCATATCTAATTAATTTAAACTACTGTCTTAAAATAATTTTTTTTTATTCGCGATGTATTTGCATGTATTTTTTACATATTAAAATTGATATGACAATTGGATTTAGATTAGATAGATTAGGGGGTTTTTACATGTTATTTAGACTATTTTGGAAAATACTGTTCACAATTCATCCGTTTAGATCAAACACGCAAAGTATGCACAGTATTATGGCGAACAAACAAATAAGATACATTCGGTTATCTCATCACTTATTTAATATGCATGTGAATGATACGTGCCGGTTCGCAGGCACGCATTGCATGCAACGTCATCGTACAGTTATGTACAGATGATATTTCGAGAATCTAAATTAGTCTGACGAATCAAGTGTGCGAACTTTCGCCCGTCATCGATTGATGCAATTCTAAGAATTGCCGGCTGCTGCGTCCGACAAGGCCGAATCCGTGCGTATCGTCACGTAATATTCGTCTATCTACGTGATACGAGGCACGCGTCTCGCGAGGCAAGCATCCTTGCAAAGCAGCGCGAAATGAAAACGACACGTCGTATAATAATCGCAATAAAATCATGCGCATTGAGCGAATTGAACCGGACGACGCAAGCGACTACAAGGGGCACAATCTATCATAGGCATATGAAAGCCATATTTTAAACTAAGAAAGAGAAAGCGAAAACGAGAGAGAAGAAATTCTTCTAGAGTCACTAGAAAAAGGGTATTTTTTTTTCAAAGTTTTAATTTTCTTTTCCATTAGGCTTCGATTATCCAAACGGGAATCTCGCGGTGAGAAATGGTAGGTGAGATGAATCACCTACATCGGTCAACAGGATTTATGCAATCCGCGCACGTTCTTCAATTTCACGCGATTACGGTAAATCCCTAAATTATCGAATAGGACGTATAGATTATTCGAATGAAGAAACGCGGACGCTTTCGTTAGTCGCGTCGCATTTTTCGGTGGTCAAATTACTTTTTCTCAGCAGCGCCGGCACCAGCGAGATTGGAATCGATGAAAGAAGGAACGGGAGGATTTATCACGATGGCGGATAAAATTTACGCTCATCTGATTAAATCCCAAAACGTTCGCCGCCGCGGTCGAATCCTATCTCGTGGCAAATTAGCGTGGACCCCGTGGGCCCGGGTTAAGTGGGAACTAAAAACTTTAACGAGGACAAATAACTGAAAGCTCGGCGCGCGCGTGATAGGTAGACACGCTGGTCATCCCGTCGCGTTAAATCACCGCCTACAGTTTGGAGGTCGCCGAGTTAGCGGCTACATCGCGATTAAGATATAATTACAAGCAGGCGAAATTAATTATTTATGAACAGCAAGTAAATAAGAAAGATACGCCCGATAAAATAATTGGAACTATAAATACTATTCATTAATAACGATATAACTACTATGACTATTACTACATTATAGAGAAAAATATATTCAACGATGAGTTTATATTTTCACCAATTTTTACTCTATTTCCTCTATCCAATAAAGAATAATTCATTCCGAAAAGAAATTGAAGATTCGGAAGGACTTAAAAGACTTTGATAATAAGTAAAAGAATATATACTGACCCAGTGAGGATCGCCGAGAAAATACGCAAGAAAGACAATGTAGTCGAACGAAGAGGAAATAAGAGCAGGAATAAAGATCGTGAACATCCGCGTGCCTAACGTAACTCGTTTACACTGAACGCCGTGATGTTTGTTGACGGAATATGCATCAAATAATTGTAAATGTTATGGCATCTGTGGAGGAGGCCGAAATTATTTCAGGCGCATTAAAATGCTAGTCGGTTTGCTGTAGTTATGAACTATACATACATCACTACAGTAACGGAAGTGAGCCATGCGGAAGGCGATTCAATAAAATAATCTTTAACGGATGTGTGTTTATTCAGTGATATCGTAAGATATGACGTATCCCAGCAGTCGTGTTTTTCAGTCGGTGATACCGTTGATTTTCCTGATCTGTCAGTAGATTACAGTGCTCTACGTACTATTTTTTCAAAGGTTGGTTTAGTGGATTTGGATCCAATCCAAGTAATGTCATTTCAAAATAGCTACAAAATGTGACATTTTTACATTAATATTTTGCCGTTTATTTAATTAAAATAATTATTAATTATTATTTCAAAACATAATTTAGTATATGCATTAATTAAATAATTAATAAAACAAATTATATACGTTAAATTTGAGTGATTTAAACACTGAAAAAAAAAGATTGGTTATAATAATCCAATCTTGATAGAAGTTATCAACAACCTTGGTGAAATGAGTTCAAACATAAAGGTTATTATGACAAAATGATGTTATAAAATGAAATGTTCATAATTGTTATCAAATGTTTTGTTATTATTATTATTATATTTAGTAATACTAACTAAATATTTCAAAAATTGCATTATTAAATACATCTTATAAGTTTACCTAGAATTTTGTTTGAGTATATTATTTGGATTGTCTTGATTATAAGAAGTAATACTGTCATTGTTTTTACTTTGCATTAAACTGCAGCTTTTGATTGTCGTACGTGTCATTGAAAGTAGTGGCGGATCAAGAAGAAGAGTGCGATTGAAGAGAAAGAATTATGAGTGTCAAGAAGAGGCCACTAACCCGAGGGTTATGTCATGAGGAGTAGACTCATCGCCGGCATCGTCCTCATGGTATACCGAAATAGAAGTCTCGTTGATGCTGCGCACTTTCTGCCACAATAAACCGTTCTTCTTACTTGTCCGCCACCGTTTAATCCCGAGGGTTAACCGATCATGCCGTGGTTGATGCGCGTATTTTTCTACTCCACATTTACAAACCTTAAGTTTTTTGCCATAATCATTACCCCCCCCCCCTCAGTTTACAACCTGCAGTTTTGCGATCAGACATTCCTTTAATACTAACCAATCAAGATACGATAAACTGTTATTTTTATCGCGACGTTTATTTAGGCGCACTTTAGATTGAGTATCATTGCGCGATTACCGCTTAGAATGTGGCTCTTATTCCTAAACAAGAGAAACGGTGCTGCGCTTCCAAGTAGAAATTAACTTTCTGAGATTACATTATTAAGCTTAATGAGATTTAATCAGATGCAACGGACTGAATTAAATTCCTATGAAAATTTCAAGCACGCCCAACTGTGCGTGTTAATCGCTGTCAACGATAGCGTAATACTAGCGTAATTTGAGAAATGCTTGTAACTCGAGTACTTCTTTAAACCCGGAAGTAGGATAATGCCTTCATTCATTGACAATTCAGGAAAGATAGGGCTAAAGGAACAGTTGGAATAACGCCAGATTTCTCAATGTGCCGTAAAGACACATTCACTTGGTGTAATTTCCTAACAACAAAGATAATAGCAAATGACGCTTAAATTTCAGTTAATTTTCATGACTTTTATATGAAAACTCGAAAATATAATTTTTGCATTGCAGAACGCTGTATATGAAAATTAATACATGTCCATACATACATGCGTTTGTGTGATTATGAAATTTTTTAAACGAATTATATTTCAATCAATTTCAAATATTAATAATGTATTCATTAATGTAAAGATTGTTTACTCAAGATTTAATTATCATTATTTTTAATACAAAGAGGATACATCTTTAAAATTTGATATGTAAATATAAATATATTCAGAGATGTGTACCTAAACCTGGACTTGTTATTATTTTAATCTTTAAATATTATATTATAATACATGAAATGATGAATTTAAACTGTGAACATATATACATACATCTAATATGTATATATATGTATTTTATGTTGAAAGTTTAAATATGTAGACATATAATGGGATATTTGACTGTTACTTTGGATAGCGAACGTTAATATGACGGGTCTTATTTGTGTATATGACAAACTGTTTTCTCCTTTGTTCGTATGTAATATTTATGTATAATTGCGACGGGGTCACCACGGGCTTTTCTTTGAAATAGAGAGTCAGTCGAATGTTCGCCGAACAGTATTCTAGTAGGCTGCCTTATAAACTATATTAAATCATTGCAAATACGTGTCGATTTTTAAACCGTTCCTCTCTTAAGTAATTAGTTAATCCACCATCCGATTAGCTGTCATATTTCCACAAATATTCGTATTTAAAAATTGAAATAATAAGAATGTCTAGATACATTAGTATTTTTATTTTATTATCTTAAGAATTATAGCTATGTGTTCGATACGTAGTAACCGTTTCGAACATTTAATTTCGCTGGCAGAAGCGCGTCTCGCCTCGAAGGGACGGTCATATAAAGAAAGGGCTAAGACGAGGCGAAAGCTACGGCAGAACCAAAATGACACAGAGGTATAGTTTAGAGAAACGGTATGCGGTACACCGCGCTGTTCGGTGATAAATCGTCGTCCACGGTCTCTTTGCTCGAGTAATTTGTGCCGCTAAATGGCCACCGACCGGCATAACTTCTTCTCGCGGAGGCGCCTATATAGAAACAACAGCGACCCGTGAAACACACGCATCTCCTCACGTAAATCTCACCTTATGACGATCCTCGGGCATCGGCAGGGGGATACGGCGTTGCCGTAAAGCAGGAAGAGAATCCGTAGAAATTATAGTTAAGTTGTACCTTACCTTCCGTGAAAGGTTAAATATAAATTTTATATAAATATAATTCTGGTCGAAATATTTTCTCGACGATTCACGTAAGACGTTCGAGGAGAAACGAGTACACGTTTTCCTTCTGCAGAAGTGCAATCTGAATTCCACGTCGCTCCGAGATCTTGGAATCCTTTTTCCAACGATAGTTCACCGGGCGCTATTAGGTTTCAAAGGCACGGAAAGCCGACGGACGTTGGGCGGTTTAATGTATGTGTTTCGCGAGTAATTCACGTCGCTAAATGGGCGCGCATGGACCGTCCTAACTCTCCGGACGGCGTTCGCAGAAGCGGCACGTTTTTGCGACGTGTAAAGGGAGCAGTGGGACTTGATTCTGAATTGCAGAGAGAATTATCGGGATTTTTCCGGACGCTGCCCGCACCCTTAAATCCCGCGCCAGACGCACTCGCGTCTTCTGTAATTGAGTTTCGCACGCCGACAGTCTTCCCTCGCCTTGTGAATTTGCGCTCCTCATTTAAACGTCATTCTCGCCACGTGTTATTCCGACTTAATTTTATTAACCCTGTTTCGTCTACCGTATTACGCTGCCTTCTGCGTTTATTATCGCGGATATGTCGCGACGGATTTATCATGCCCTTGTATTCATTAGATCTTTAGAGGTTGCCATTTCTTTCCCTCTGTTTTATTTACAGATTTATCTGTGTAATAATACAGCTAATAATACAGCTTGTACGAATCCTGTTAATTTTTTAAAATCTTTTTCAGCATTCTTCCGAATGAAATATTCAAATGTAACAGAGACTTTAATTAAGGAAAGATTATTGCGAACGTTTTTAGTTAGAGTAAGCGTATCTCATGTCGCGATACTGTAAATGTGAAATGTTGTCAACGATAAATAGTCCTTAGAGTAATCTTTTAAGATCTCTTATAACAGTTACAAATATAACAGTTACAACATTTTTAATTATAAAATCCTGTGATGTATGATTAAAATCATATTTGCATATGTTTAGCTATAAAAAAATAACCATCCAGTTATTTAATAGTACAATGAATAACACCGCTGTTAATGTTAAATCGATTAAGATAATGCAACATTATCAGGAAATATCAAGTATGCCTTCAATTATTTATAAAATATTTCATTATGCTTTTGATTATTCAAGCATGATAATTGAAAAGTAAAAGTCAAAATATTTATTGCTGAAAGCTAAAAAGATTTTTTAAAACTCGTATTTTATGCCATTTTTCAAACTGTATAAATTTGTGATTATAATGATGATTAATGATGAGTATGTAAGTACATCGCGATTATAATGATTAAATAAATTGTAAATTATATGATTAAGACTTACTTTTACATTACATAAAATACTTATTTATTTCTTTTAATTTTGTCGAGTTTTTTTCATTATCTAAGATACATGTAGAAATCCAACTACAAGTATATATTAATTATTTAGTTTAACGTAAAAGGAAAATTATTTCAATAATGCCATGCTGCTTTAGTAATTTTCTCGTGTAATTTCCTAGTAGTTGTTGCACGCGGTAGGTAGCTTCGCGTATCGACCAATATCCCACGATACTCATCTCAATTTGTAGCGCTAAACGTTCCTCGGTTGGCTTTTCTCAGCCCAACAACCCAAGCACGTTAATTCCACATCCTCTCTTTCTCTTTCCTTTTCTCCTTCTCTTTCTCTCCGCTCAATATGTAAATCGATCGTGTTTCGATCGGACACGAGGCAGCGTCCACGAATATCGTAGAAGGCGCCGTTTGGGCAGAATCTATAAAAATTCCAGACATCTTATTTTCCTTCCTTGAAACGGCGGGTACACGAATCTGAAACGCCGCAGGCGGTCTTGACGCCCGGCTAAGACTAATAACCCCGAAAAGACAAAAAGGATGCTGCCGATGTCGGTATCGGTGGAAAGCGAGGAAGCGAGAACCTTGAAGAGAATGTGCAGTATTCGATGAGGGAATTGGCGAATGTTGCATAGCTGGAAGCCAAGAAATTTAATAGCCAAAGAAAATTGTTTAAATATGAAACATTAAATAAAAGGTTATGTATCTCGTTTATAAGGGTTTATGAACTATAGAGATAAAATTTGCATGAGAGAGAGAGAGAGAGAGAGAGAGAGAGAGAGAGAGAGAGAGAGAGAGAGAACTGAGATAAGTAAAATAATTTGCAGGAAAATAAGATTCCTCATAATTATTTTGCAAGTAAAATCTTTCAAATAAAGTCTTGATGTGTTTATTAATGAGAAATTCGCCGTGAGTCGAAAGGGGAAGAAGAGGGAAGGGTGAGAAGACATTCGAAAGAGGTCGCGGAGTCCTTGATACGGCCGAGGTCTCTCAAAAGTCGAAAAGTGGGCCCGCCGTTAAAGAGGCAGGCCCTCCGTAATAAACGTTGATTTAGGTGGCGTATCAATGGCGACGCGCCGACCGCGCTTATGACACACGGCGACGCTCGTTTATTATTCGTATCCTCCTGGCGCTCTTAAGGGAGGCACGAGACCGCGAGGTGCGGAAAGAGATAGGGAGGGAGAGAAAGGAATCTGTGGGATTATCTGTGAGGTGCGGTCCAGCAGCCGCGCGATCGTGAAACCGAAGACGAGCAATTACTCGAGCGAGACTGGTCGGGGCGGCCTCGGCCTTGCTAATTAAACCAGGGGACAGCGAAAGCAATGCCGCGTGACGATCGCAAATCGACGCGCAACGATCCTGTGAGGTAACAAATTAACGAAAACGACAGCTAATCGATTGATGACGAAAACGACGACCAATCGATTATCATCCACTTGATTGGCAAGATCTAGTTCGCTTTTATCAGATAATTCTACGCGCTCATCTTATAAAATGATTATCGTTAATTTCATCGAGACTTTGTTTTACTTGTTAATAAGTATCATCTAATACTTTTTAGATATTATATAGATAATAAAGTTACGAGTAGGTTTGTTAATTAGATGTTATGAATTTTTATTTTATTAAAATAATTAGGGCAACTTCTTAATTTTTTATTATGATGATAAATGATAAATGAAATTTAAAAAATATGAAACACGAATATTTGACAATACAATATTGAAATACATAATTTTGTGGTTAATTTCAACGTTCTAATAACTGTACTTGCATTCACTTGCTTAAAAAAATACAGAATAATCAAGAATCTTATAATTGTCGTAATAATAATTTAAATTTGATATATTAATAAACTAATATCGATTACTTTGGTAACTATTTCAATCGTAAATTCTGCTTAATATTTATTAACAGTTTTATCTATAATTAATTAAGTTTATCATTTTACAATTAAATTGTTTCAGTTGAATAAATCGCCAAACTCTGTATCTCATGTAATGTATGAAAATACTCATAAATAAACAGATATTGTGCAATTGAAAAGCCGCAGAAGGTATGTGTGCGAAATGCATTCGCCGTGGATTATGACATTATCGGAATAATCGATGGGTACAGTTTGCCACATCGCGCCGACGGTCGGCGATCTTTTGTGCGGTTATTGATTTACGAGCAAAACGTGTGCTCGTATTCCTCCTCGTACAAGACTAACGCTTTCGACGTTGTAGAGAGATTTGAGAAATGATATATAGTCACTGGAGCGTTCAAGGAGACGAGAATTACACGCGCTCGCTATGCGCAGGTCTTTTCACTTGCTCGTATCAAAAACCGTTTTTTTTTCTTGTAAGGTAATTGTTCAATAAATATTACTTTTATCTATTTTTATTTTTAACTCTTTAAAAATAATACATTATAAAACATAATAAATATTAAAAAGTAATCTTTCTGATTTAGATTCTGGTTTTGCTATTTTTCTTTTAGAGCTATCTTAGCAAATCAAAAATGTATCTGTTCTTTTTTAGTTGTCGTTAATCATTTTTGAAATTATATTTAATTATATAAAATAATTTACATATTCTTGGTTATGTGGTCTCCTATGAATAAATCGCAAATATAGAGAGAGAATATGATAATTTGCAAAAATCACGTTGTAGTTAGATATATTAGAATAATAGTTTCGTAAATATTTTCACAACAATCAACTCGTAGCTTACATATTGACGAATTTATGAAAAACTAACAAACTCATGAAGTTATTGAAATCGTGATTAGAATTGGATTCCTTTAAAAATATTAATTTGAAATGGCCAAACATTTTTATCTTGCATTCTGTACTCTTAAGAGAAAAGAGATATATTATTATTGCAAAAATATCATTTTTACAATGTTATTTATTTTAAGTAATTAATAATATTTATTTTTGGTTATTTTGATTACATATAAAAATTGTTTAAAACATTGATGAATAAAACGTGATGAAGACAAGAAAGTGGGAAAGGAAATTATCTTCGTTGAGTATGTACAGGTACCGTTGTACAATTTTAATTCAATGCCAACGGCAGTTAGACGATTTAATCCTTTTCATCGGCTTATCGTAACTCTATTAGTCACAGACATAATAGTAGGTCGTTCAAAGAATCGATAATGGTAGCTGATCAGGATGCATCTGCATGTGCCTTCTAAACATGGTCCAATTTATCACAATGAAGGATCGCAGCAACCTATCCATATATTTTCGCTTAAGGATAGAATCAATATTCTTATAATAGAGATGCTTTTGTAATATAAAATATATTTTTTTCATAATTTTCATGCTGACAGCAGATATTATGTTATGTTAAATAAATGAAAAGAAAATAAGATATGCATTAAAATTGTTACATATTGCAAACTAGAAAAATTATTATAAGCACATCAAACTGAAAAAAAAAAATAAATCTCAAAAAAATTTATTACAATTAAATTAACAAGTTTTGTGAATTCATTTTGCAAAATTTAGAATTGATAATAATTATATAAAGTAATTAATTACAAAATTAAAATATTACTCTATATATTCAGAAAAAATGAACAATATATATCAAAGCGTTTGAAGTACGACTCAAACACGATTTTGAATTTTGATTGAATACGAAAATTCTTAAATCGTTCTTACATTCTTCGACTTACGATTAAGTACGTAACTTTGTTTAATGTCTTCACCGATATTGCACGCATAACAAACGCAGTGATTACGTTACAAATGGTTTATTATCGCCATTATTGCGAGCATTTACATATTGAAACATAGGCTCATATACTCAGGATAATTGCTTCATTGTGCCTGGAGCGGTTTGCGGGTAACGACTTGCAAAATGTACGCGCGAGGAAATTTATTGTTTTTGTTGAATCTCAAAGCGCTCGTTATTGTGATGCATCGTAAACCATGTGCGATCACTAACACGGTTTATATTCGTACGTTTATACATATACGTTACGAGCGGTCTTTTTTGCAACAGATGCACTTTAAACGCGTGAGATACGTTGACATTTAACTAAAGTTTCTTTCGGTTTGTTCTACTCCTAAGAATATTGTTACGCGTTACACTGTTCGAATACTGTTTGTAATAGACGATTTAATTTAATAAACGACACATGAAAAAGTTATAAATAAACCTATAGTATTAGCAAAAAGAAAATTTATAGATTGATTAAACTTTCTTCTGACATTTCGTATCTTCTTATCTCAGAAAATTAATGCCTATGTATAACGATGAATTATTTTACTCTGCTAGTTTACCTAATAGTTAATTATTATTTTTTGGGGTTGTATAAAAAAATACGTTCAATACTTTCAAATTCTTCGTTTCATTATTATAAGAATAACTTTTTAAATTTATGAGACTGGAACATTATTTCATTGAAGAGAAACGTAACAACAAATTAATTATTGAATTTTTTCTGTTTTATTAAATTCTGATTGATATGATATGCATTCATCTCCTAAATAGTGTCACAAAAATTGAAAGACGTGTTAGTCATAGCAATAGCAATAGTATCCGTTTAGACTAATAATAATGTATTGTTTTCAAAGCAACCCTAAACACGCTCGTATAATGTACGTAAATGACATATCCTCGCCCGAACACTTCATTAGCGTAGTTTACTGCCAGACAGGAATTACTATCCCGTGTCGGAAGGCGGAGAAGAATATCTTGTGGGCGTGTGCCGTACGCCTTCCTAGTTTAACTGACGTCTTTTTCGGCTCGTTTGAAGTCACGACGTGACTATAAATTACACCAAATTTTGCCCGAGCATCTTTTTTAATTAATAGATTTGATTAACGAGTTTTAAGTTGTTGAGTGGCAATTTGGCCCTCTGTTAAACGCTAAAAAACAGCAATTACAGGAGTCTTTTTCTATTGATAAAAATTAATGTCCTTTATATAATAAATAAATTTAATTAATAATGTTATATTATTTTGTGAATTTAAATATCATTTAAAATCTAATTTTTTAAACACTTACGATATATTATAATACGATGTATTATAATTAAGATTGATTCGTGTTACTATTCGTGTAAGTCGTTACACAAGTCGAATTTTCTTCTAAATAAATCGGAATTTCTTTTTCCTTGTAATAAACTTCTTTGAAGAACTAAATGGAAATTAGTCCTCAAAGATGAGGACTATCATAAATCTTTGCATCCACTTCATAAACCAGACTACATTTACAACATGACTGCATTTAGTACAAATAGATACTGCTGTAAAGCTGAATATAAAATAAATAATTTAGTCACATATATCGGTATTTGGACATATCTCCCCAGGACATTCTGTAGACAGGCTCAGGTAGAAGACAGAAGAGTTAATGGTCGTCGAAGAGTCATAAAATCAGAAGAAACGATGTGTCGTCATATTCCTTTTCGTAAAAATCTAGTGATGAGAACAATGATATTGAAACCGCGACATGTAGGTATGTACAAAAATGAGTCGGTCGATTTTCTTATTTTTCTTTTATTTTTGTTTTATTTCCAAGGGAACTATGTCCGGGCAAAAGTTCTTCAATCGGTTCAAGAAATTAATGCGAATACCGAACAAAAAATAATGAATAATTTAGTCCAATTTACTTAAATAAATAAGTAGGATATAAGTGTGAGTTGTCTAACTCAAGAACTCCGAGGAGGGGAGCGGGCGCAGGAGTTCCCCGAGGGTGATGGCTATGACGTCACAAGGGAAGAGGGCGCTGCCCTAACAATAGGTATTCCAAAATTTTTTTAGAAAATTGCTACAAATTTATTGTACCAATTTTCTCGCTCTTTGAGAACTCCCGCGCCCTATTCCTCCTCAGAGTTTCCGAGCTAGAACTCTCACTTATATATCCTACTTAAATATATATTTTTATATTTTAAATATATTTAATATATAAAAATATATGTTTTAATATATTTATTATTTAACTAAATTATTCATCCTTTATTCTTCTTTTCGTGCAAGTCGAAATTCGAGATAGTCGAGATGCTATTGATATAATTTGACAGGTCCATGCAGTTTACAACTTAATAAAGAAAACCGTAACAAGAGATTAGTAATGTTGTAAGCGATGTTAACTGTAGGGAAACGACAGCGGATACAGTCCCTATATGTTAGAGCTAAAATGCAGCACGATGAAAGAACAATAAAGAAGGTATAGATACAACCGACCACTTCTTTGAAATAGGCTGAAAAGAAGCGGTTGTCGGTCGTGTCGTCCTCATTTTAGACATATATGCTTTCTTCGCCTTTCGAAAAGCAGCGACCCTTATCGAAAGGTTGGATCGATTTCTTTACGTGGAAACGTACTAATGTTCGCAAATTGTTTCTTTTGTGACTGTAGATCCTTCGGCATATGTCAGCGGTGCCCTTTCGAAACGATCAGTCTTAATCTCTCAACGACAGCCTTTTTCTGGTAACTTGTAGCTGTAAAAAATGGCTTGAACAAAAGTATTCAGAAAAATGACGATATGAATGTGTCCGTTAGACTTCAGAAGACGTATACAGTTATACTCGGGTTGAATATCACAAATACTAAGTTTTCTTAATTGATACTTGATCTTTAATTTTAATCTTAATTAATTTCGAATTTCTTAAAAACTATACGGTTCTTTCCTTTCATTAAAGAAATTATAAAATAAGAAATTAAAGTAAAAAATAAAAGTAAAAATTAAAGTAAAAAATAAAGAAAGTAAAAAATTATATTTCATATTTTCTACATAATAAATGTTAACTATATTTAATTTATTATCTGATTTAATCTTCCTACTTAAAGTTCGAAATAACATGAGAAAGTAAAGTTTTTGCTCGAATTTTATAGTATTGCCATTACTTTATGATATTCAAAGTAAATTTTCGTAATAGACGTAAATATAGTATCGCGCGAGAATAAACTAAATTTTTGCGTTAATAATTTTATAGAATTTTTACTGCACGCGGAAGAGCGGTAAGAGTTTCGTGCCTCGATCGATTGCGGTTTTCGTTGCGGTTGCACCAATTTACTATTTCACTGCATCTCTCACATTGTGCTTCATGCGTCCTTGCGGAGCATCCGCAGAAATCTCGCATAAGAACAACAAGACGTGCATAATGCAGTAGCTATTTATATCGTGCACCGTATCGAGCAGTGCAGTTGCTCTAATGCGGAATTGTGACGGAATTGTTTGTAGCGATAAGTTAGTTGTGAGGAATTTTTGAAACATTTCAACTGCTCCAAATTGGTTATAAATTATATATTTCAAGCATAGAATAGACTATTGCGATACAAATGATACGCTTTTAAATATAAACGTTAATTAAAGTTTGAAAAAAATATTGACTCGAAATATTTAAAACGTTAATATTCGTAAAATATTTAATATATTATATATTCAAATTAAACGTGCGGATTTGGTAAAATAAGTAGCGAAAAAAAAACTAGATAATTAGCAGACTTTTTATATTGATGTAATAAAAAGTTAACAGGAATTCTCGCCTGCCAGAATCACGTCATGCGCGCAAAAAGAGAGTGGCGAATCATTACCAATGAGAGCAAAGCGAATTTAGTAAATTAAAGGACACACCTGCAAGGTATTTAGGCTCATCCGCAAGTAAAAAAACATCATATTCGCACGTTTACGAGGACTATATCGTAAAGAAAGATGTCACATATATACGTACGAAACTGCATTCCGCACATTGTTCTTCTCGCACATTAATCTATGTAGGATATTTCTAAAAAAATTATGTTCTCTTACATATTAAACTTCTTTTATATGTATAAATATATGTATAAATACACGTATGAATACTATAAGTGTTTAAATAAAATCCTATTGAAAAAAATAGAAATAGGTTATTTTATTTTTAAATAATGGAGATTTAATTAGCATCTCATATCTATGTATTGCATATTTTGAATAATATTCGATCATCAATCAATATACAGGGTGTCTAGAAATTCGCGTATTTGGTGCACGCGATACTTTATGCTAAAAAAACAATTTTTTTAGCAAAATTCCATCCGACAAATAGTTTCCGCAGGAGAGCAGGTTGAAGTTAACGAATAAGTGCACTTATCTATGTGGTACTCAGGGCCAATGCGCGCTTCTCACTTGCTTGTTCATTTGAAAATAAAGACATATGTAAAAAAGAATAATATATACCTTGTAAATCCATTCAAGAATTGCTCAGCTTGTTGGCAAACATCAATTGATATTTCATAAAATAATAATTAATTATTGTTGTGAAACGAAAACAGAAATAAATAATTGACCGATCAAGAAAATTAAGGGAGGAACACATAATTTTCATAAAGAATAAAACAAAGAAGTATCCTCTTCCAACAATCAAGGAGATAAAGAAGGAAACAAACATTTACCTTCGTAAGACTTTGTTCACCGTACTTTCAGAAACTTGTATACCATGTACATTTTTTAATTCGTTCACGATATCTCTGTCTTCTACATTCTTCTCGAATAGATTGATTATAAATTCTTTGTGGATATCTTTTAAAACTCGTATGCTCCTGTCGTATGCACCGCAATACAAGAAACTTGGCGCCGTTAGATCAAATTGTTCAGATTGTCGACAAATAATAATAATAATGATAGTAAGGAGACGGTTTTTAGCCCGCCTGTGACACTCAGACTCAGATTAGGTCCATAGTGCCTCCTCTTTTTCAGCCTATCGATTACGGAAGTCGATTCTACAGAAGAGGAGTCTGTCTCCAATCGGTAGGCGTCCGAAAAAAATGGGATATATATATGGGATGTGGAACCACTGGAATTTGAACCCAGGACCCTTATCGCGTCATCCCAAATTATTGTCGACAAAACTCGATCAGTATGCAATAATTACTCGTTCTTACAGGGATCAGACAGCACGCATGAACGAACGTCGAAGACACACATTCGAATCGAAATATGCAATCGATCAATTAAAGAAAAAGTCAACTATGGAAAACTTGGAGATTGTGGACGCACTCAAAAAAAAGTATGGAATATCGTTTAATAATGCGACAGTGGGACGCTTCCGAAGAAACAAGAAAATAGTAAGTATTTAATTAAAAAAACTTGGCGCATCTAGACCTGCCGAAATAAATTTGATGAGCGTGTACGACACATGTGCGTCATTTCTAGATCTAAATAAAAACATTTGTTTTTATTATTATCTTATTATATTCCGAAATCTAGCAGCGCCAAGAGGTTCTTGTATTAAATATATTTTAATTTCAATTTCATCTTTTCATTTTGTATTGTTCCTTTCTTCTTTCATTCTTATGGTTTCATTCTTCTCGATTAAATCTTTTGATATCTTGTCTATATTATACACATATTATAATTATAATTGTGTTTAATTGAATTTATTAAAATGTTATAAAATGCGGAAATAGAATTTGAGGATTTAAACTGTTTGTTTTCATAATCACATTTTATATTTTCTTATTAACTTTTCAATTGCATTTAAATTTTTTCATCATCTTGCAAGATTGAGAAATGTATAATTTTTTAATATGTTTATTACATTCTCTCTTTCTCTCACAAGCGATGTTATACATATATATTATTAGATATTTTGTATAAATATTTACTTTTCAACACTTTTAAGAATAATTTATATTTTCATATATAATATTATCGTGATTTTATAAATTATGATAGAAAAGTTATTTTCTTTAGTTCTAAACATCCATTGTGTGTCTATATGT
>VBVQ01002558.1:0-24175 GCA_011636635.1 Tetramorium simillimum
CGTGTTTATTTGCTTTTATTATAACTAGTTTTTATATAAGTGAAATTATTTATTCCTAATTACATTTAGACTGAGAAAATTGATATAATCAGGGAAACACGACTGTTGAATAAGACGAAAATTTGATTGACAAAACTATGACAAAACTAAACTGATATATAAGTAATTTATAGCCAAATGTCCATTCTTAGCCTGCCACAAAATTACATGTTCAAGAAAAAGAAACCAGAGAAATAGAAAATCTAAGTTTACAGCCTCCAGTCACTTTCTCGAATTAATATGTTTATTTTATTTTATTGGTGGGCAAAATCCCACCTTCCAAAAATTCTTGATTTTCAAAATCTTGTCTCTCGGAAAAACATATGTATACATGTTACGTATATTATAACCATTTGTATGTATTTTTACATACGAGAAATTATTTATATCTAACTCCATCTAGACTCTAGAGTGTAAAAGTAACACAATCAGGGTAACATGACTGTTGAGTGTGACAAATATATTGTTTGGCTGATAGAACTGTAAACATACAAATATAACCAAATAGAAAGTGTTCGTCCATAGATGACACAAAGCTGTCTGATCAAGAATAGGATTAAAAAATAAAGAATTTAAATGCACTTTTGCCTGATGACAATTTGTGTTTATTTCAATTTGTTAATAAAACGGAATCTCCTTCCAAAAATCTCACATTTATTTTTAGCTGGAGTTTGAAAATGTTTGATATAACCAAGAATATAAAAGCATTGAGGACATGTGGGCAAAATTATTATTATTATACATGTACATACATATGTTATTAAATGCAAAACGATTTATTCGACTATCGCGACATGGTGTTATCGTTTGGACCGATTCGCGGTGATATCCAACTGTGTATCTATAAACACAAATTACAGAGATAATTAAAGTGAAATCACGAAGTAAACACGAGCAAGCGAAATAGTTATAGTTATTTATATAAATTGCGTGTGGATTTGCGTATTTTAAACGATGAGAAGCGCGCTTTGCTTGTCGAATAATCATTCAATATATAATCTGTTACGCTCATTGGAAGAAATTGAAACAACATCACATGATTAATCAGCATTGACATTTGTTTTATTTCGAGCTACTGTTCATGCGAACAGAAATAGAAAGATTGTTATTTTTTGGTCTTTTTTTGCAGGTGCATCAGTTATTTACAAATGATATATTAGGATTTTCCAACTTTTCGCTGTACATTATATGAAAGCATATGAAACCGCATCAAAAGTGAATGTCATAAAAACATAAAAAGTTAAAAATATAAAAAAATATACAAAATATATAAATATTGAGAAATAAAAAGAATTATCGAATGTTATTTACTCCACGATATATGTACGAGTATATTACGTATTATATATATATGAAATGTTGAAAAGATCATCTCAAAATTTTAATATTATAATATCAATTAAAATCATCAATTTATGTGCGATTATTGGTTATAAATTCTCGTGCAAGAAAGTCGAATTAATGATTCATGTCAAGTAATTATTTGCAAACACGCAGATTTATCGATTATTAGCTTAACGGACAAGAACGATCTTTATTGAGATGTCACTGATTAGCGCTAAACGAAAGTAAACATGATTGATCGCGCACAGTGGCTTCATCTTGGCAAAAAATCATCCTGCGCGCGCGCACGTTCGATTTCGCATTGTATAACTGTTATAAATAAGCATTGATACATACGTACTATATATATATGATGGTATACAGGGATAGAAAGAGGAAACATGAAAATGGAAGTAAAGGGAGAAACCGAAAAGAACGACTTCACTGGTGCCTTTGAATTAATTATTTGATGCTGCCGTATGAATAATTCAGGTTTCGGCGGACGGGATGAGTCTTGACGGGAGGTACCTTTACGAGAAGCAGAAGCCGGAAAATGGAATTGCCTTTTGATTTATCGTCATACAGCTGATGGAAATATATACTTTTTCAATTTTTCTGCAAGAAATTTGTGCAGTTCTCTAATATTTTTGCCTCCTATTTCCCATGCAGATATATAATTCCTGAAACTACTAATACTGTATTTATAATGCGATTTCTAACAACAAATTATGATAATTAATAATTATTACATACATATATTTTAAAATAAATAATTTCTCTTTATTGCAAAAAAATTATTTCGTGCATTAAATTATAAATCGTTAAATGATTGAAAGAAATATCGATGTTACTTTATTATATATTCACTGATTCATAAGTCAGTCAAAGAAAGTTACAGCAATTTATCTCGATTGATAAGAAACAGTAATTTACATGTTGCTTTTCAATTATGGAGTTCAAATTTGGAATTGAATAAACGACAAATAATATTTTACAATTAAATGCGTGCATCGATATATCGATATAATACAAATACGAATTGCAGAATTAAAAAAAGATGTATATGCGTTATTATATTACATCTAAAATTACAGTTATCTTTTAGATTCTAAAAGATAGAGATGCCGAGAAAGTTACGAGAAATTAAAGATTTAATCGTTCGCCAGAGCTGCAACTTAATTCTCGCGACTTTGTTTTTGTTTCAGGGTACTTCGGCAAGTATTTGAACAAATACAACGGCTCGTACATACCGCCGGGATGGCGGGAATGGGGCGGCCTTATAATGAACTCCCGCTACTACAACTACAGCGTCAACATGAACGGGAAGAAGATAAAGCACGGCTTTGACTACAGCCGCGACTATTATCCGGATCTGATAGCTAACGACAGCGTGGCTTTCCTCAGGCAGAGCAAACACAATTTCGCCCGGAAGCCGGTAATGTTAGTCGCGAGCTTCCCGGCGCCGCACGGCCCGGAGGACTCGGCGCCGCAGTTCTCGCATCTCTTCTTCAATGTCACCACTCATCAGTGAGTACCACGGACTTTCTGGCTGTCTATTCCGATTTTTTGTTGCGGGCGCGACGTTATCCCCGGCAGCGGAGCGCGCCGCGGTCCGATTCGTACCGAAGACTTTTTTGCAAACCGGTTCCGTTTCTCGATGCCGTTCGCTCGCTGATCAGCGATAAATTCGCGGGGACGGCACATGTGTACACATGTCCAATCGTGGATGGAATGTCGTTTTCCGATCGAGAGAATTGTAAATAAGCGAATTACGCCGTGGCATCTGCTTTACGGAGCTAATAAACGTACTTTTATTCGGTTTCGTTATCTTCCTGCCGTACGTTTGATGTTGAAATTTAATCGAAGCGAAGTTTCGCTATTTGATTGGGTTCGATAATATTTGCAGTTTACACACGGGAAAAATAAAATGCATCGTCATTGCGTCATTGCGTAAAACATAAATTAATCTTTGGATTTCTAATCTTGAATATTTGCATCGAATCTTAGAGAAGAAATTAATAAAAACATTTGAAAATTTACTTTTAAAACCGCAAGTATAATTTATGACGCAGTTGGACATCGGCATTTAAAAAAATTAGCTTTGGGAATAGTTCTGCACATCGTACGATATTAATCGCATATTGTATTTCGCTCTTTTTACTTAATTTCTTCGCGAGAAATGCGACTATACGCGATCCTTTCTGCACCGCTGTTTTGTCTATTATCTCATTTATGCAGCCTCTTTCGTAGTGAACCGCCCATCCCGAGAAGGTTAATATTTTCTCTTTCTCCGATTGCACTTTGCGATGACTTCATCGTTCCATCATTGAAATGGGATTCAACGACCAAATTATGAGGATGAAGTCACGTCTTTATGCTAAGCTATTCGTGCGACTGAATAGATTCTTCGGGAACTCGGTAATCGTGGCGAAAAAACGGGAGTCAATTTCCGTGGAGAGCAAGCCAAAGAGCAGTTGTTATGTATGAGGTTTCTGTATCCCCCAATGTTATTTCCGAATCGCTCATCGTCGATATCGCGAGCCTTGGCTCGCTCGAGCCGACGCCGCTGTCATGACGACCGCAACTTCATCGAGCCCAGTCCTCGCGCGGGCCTATTATTTCTCTGTTGCAAACCGCTCTCTTTCTCCCGTCCGATAACGTACGACGGGGAACGCGCGACCCGACAATAAGGATTGTTGTCGCCGTGCGGAAAAAAAAAAACGAGAACGCGGGGGCGACCTACCCCCGTTCGACATCGAGGCGAGTCGGACCCCATCGCGCTTTTCACTCCTTCCGAACAATGCGGCGCGTGTTCCATCCGTGCGTCGGAGCCCGGTAAATTCGCGCGGTTTATCTCCGCCCGCGTGAAAATTCACATCCGGGGTGGGGGGGGAATAGGGGACGGACATCGCGTGCGATATCGAGCGTCAACGTGCGTATACGCGGTCCTAGACGAGATAGACATCGCGTCGAATGATGGAGTGCCCTAGACCACCATGAGCGCGCACTTACGAACCCGTCGCGCGAGACAGGTATTATTACGCGCACCTGTGTCTGCGGCGAGGGAGAAAAACAAGCGACACAGCGTGTCGCGGAGACGCGGAATAAAAGTGGAACGATAGCGGACGCGCGAGCTGTCCCTCGATGAAGCTTCATTTGTCGTTGTCTAGACACGAAGAAACATTGATCACACAGTATAGGTACTTAAATCGATGTACTGAAAAATGACAGCTTTAATGACAATTCAAATTCTGGTCGCTTCAAACATCTGCGAAATGTTGGAAGATATTTAAAGCGGCATTTTTTATTTTTTTATTATTTTTATAATCTGATTAAAATTAGTGTAGCGTGTCCGAATGACTGGGAAGAAGAAACGTTTACGTTTGCGGACGAGCGATTGATTAATTTATTATCAGTGTACCTTTTGTGGAATAATAATGATAATATACGTATATCTATATGTATATTTGTTTCGTCAGTTTTTAGCTAGATGGAGTTAGACGCAAATAATTTCTCGTATACAAAAATACACATAGGTAGCTATAAGACAGAAAGAATATTTATGTACCTGTATGTTTCTCCTTTATTTTCTTCGACATTTTTTTGGAAGAATTGATAGGGCTGGCCCTATCAATAAATTGAAATAAGCAAAAATTATAGATATGACCAAATATTCTGATTATTATAATAGGACTTCTGGTTATTATAAGTTATAAAGTATTGAGTTCTATTATAATAACCAGAATATTTGATCACGCCTACAACATTTTCTGACTCGTCTGTTTTTAACCAGAATTTTTTTTCAGTATATAGGCTGATTGTCGTTGCAAACTTTTGCGTGCCACGGCTGTGCACGAATTTCCTGTGCCGAAAATTTCACATGGCATGGATTTCGAGAAAATAATGACGTTCCAAACACGTTTGTTAGGACAAGTAAAAAGAATCTTTAGATCGTGTGCATGTCTGATGACGGCGTGCAATTCATTACCGGATTTCTAAGACTCAGGAATAAAAGAAAAACTTGCTTAAATTTCATCTCGTTTTGCGATAAATGGAGGAAGCTTCGTTCTGGATGATTTATCGCGATTAATTCGTCGCTCATCGTCGCAAAGTCGCGGAGAATGCGAGAAGTTTGCTTAACAATTCGTTCATCACGAATATTTAGAACATTAATTACTTCTGTAAAATATGAATATAAGAAACTTTCAATCTAAAATCAAGAACACAAATTATTAATGTTGTTACAGCGAAAGTTACAATGTACAATTCAAAGGGACAAAGACGTTAAATTCCTGATTTGTGTACTTTCGAGAAATTATATTAGAATATTGAAATCAGAGTCAAAATATTGAACATCAAAATATTGAAAACTCCGAAATTATTTTAACGCATTGACACATTTAACACATTTTCAGAAAAGTTTAGATTTTAAGATCCTTTTTATCCCAAAACGTTACAATTCCGAGTTCAATATATTCTCTCCTGCAAGCTCACAACACATGTGTCTGTAAAACTTCATTGTCTGACTCTGATTCTCGATTGTGAAAATTTCCAGCGGGATTGGAAGCTATTGTTCGACAAGTGTCATTCTGAAAATTCTATTTCCCCGAAAGTGACTCGTAATACTAAAAACTGGTGGAAATTTAGGGTTTATTTGTCAAACACAAAAATCATTATTCGAGACGCGAAGTCGCATTTGGCGCAGTATTGAACGCACAATGAAAACTACGAACAAAAGAGTACTTGCGGGGCATCGTCGCACGTGCTCTCGCGAAATCGCTTAACGCGCCTCGATATTGCAGATTATATTTAATTACGGCGCGATATCACGGCCATTTACGCGACGGTTGCAGAACGTGAGCCGGCGTTATAATACCGAGGTTTTCATTCTGCGCGCTCGTACATCATGGCATTCCCGTGTCGTGCCACTCAAAAGCTAATCGACAGAAATTAATGTGTCGGGCGGCATGCACGGTAACGTGCTTTCAGGGCGCTTTTATCGGTGCGCCTTTAAGCAATCGCCAGCAGCCGGGGCGCTAATCTAATTCCCTCCCGATCAAAAGGTGTTAAGTGCATCGCAGGATAATGAATATAAATTAATAATGGGTCTTAATGATAGTTTGATGATAATAGCTTGATGGAGTTACGTCTGTGTTTATTTGATTGCAAAGCTTCTCAACTTGGAATGCTAGTAGTATTCCTTTTTTTTTTTAAGAGAAAAAGTTTCGAGTGCTGCGTGATCGAAACCTTAGTTAGTTTTCTAATTTTGTTCTCCAATTTTGTGTAAGATCTCGCGCGAGTAACGATAATTGAGATCAATCATAATTAATTGCAATCGCGAATAAATATGATTATGATAGAAAATAAAAATTCATCACACAAATTTCTTTCACAATTTTATAAATAGGCGAGTGTGTTATAAGTACATACATACGTTAATTTATGGCTGTGAAGTTTAGTTTTACCCCTACGCAACTTCTTGAGCGTTAACACGCTTGACGCGACAGATTTTCGAAGCGTCGAATAAAGGTGGTTCGATTATTTATGCACATGATTATTATGCATATGCGTGTGCGTAAATGCGCTGTGCGTGGGTTAATATCATTATGTTAAACGTCGACAAAGGAAACGATCTGCATTTCGCAGCATCGCGCGTCAATTTTGCGCAGTTATGTGGTTAAGAAAAAAGAATCCAGAAAAATGGAGAATCCGAATTTACCGCTCTAGTTACTTTCTCAAGATAATAACTTATGTTTATTTCAATTTATTGGTGGGCGAGTTATCAAGCTCCCACCTTCCAAAAATTTGTTTCATTAAAAATTCAACTTTGACAGAAATTCAACAATGCTCAAGGACAATTGGGTGTAAAGAAAATATTTTGTCTATAATATAGCCAATTGTATGTATTTTTAAATACGAGAACCTATTTATGCCTGTCGCCATCTAGAGTATGAAAGTAACACAATTCTATAGGATAACATGACTGTTGAATACGACAAATATGTTGTTAGGCTGACAGAATTGTAAGCATATAAGTATAGCCACGTGTTCATCCATAGATGTCACGAAGTTACGTGCTTCAAGAAAGAAGAAACTCGAGAGATGGAAAATCTGAATTCATTAACCCAATCACTTTTGCAAGATGATAATTTATGTTTATTAAAATATAAAGATAAAAGTAGTAAATAGGAAGTAAAAAAAAGTAGAAAAATAGGAAGTAAAAAAATAACTTATTCTTGCTTTTATTGCTAAATATTCTACTAAATGATTTTGTCTACCTTTTTAGATATTTTCATTGTAAATTGACACACTCAAATGATAATTATGTAGACTTTTACTTGTAGACTTTATATATTATACCTAAAAAGTTTACTTATTGTTTTATATTCACATATTTATTATAATGATGTCTAATTTCAAAACATCAATAAAATGTTTACCAAAAAATAACGTGACAATGATGTCTTATATTTATCTAGAAGCAGTTCTAATTTAAGTGTTGTTTTTCTCTCTTGTTACACTCTCTTGGCAAAAAATTATAGTGTGATAATTATAAATGCTACGTGCAATTGATTCGACCATCGTTTTGCGGAATGTTTGCACTTTATCCATTTCCGTCTCTAATTTGTCCGTGTCGTCAAATCGTACACTTCTTCTTCAGCAAAAGAAGGAAGCCGCACGGAAACGAACGAGAATATAAGAGAGCAAGCGATGACACTCGTCTGGGTGTAAATATAATTCGCGGTGTCTCGCGGGCAAGTTAAGTGGTCATGGGGCGAGACGGCGAGCGCAGAATAGGCCGCAATTAAGGAGTCGAGTCGAGACGAGCGGCCCGTACGCGGCTACACTGTGAAGATACGATGGCAACATTCTCCATTCGAAATGATGCGATCGTTTTTTTTCTTGATTATGAATCTCCGATTTGCGGAAAAATAGTAACGTAGTTTATCTGGAATTATCGCGTTAGATTAGATCCGACATAAAGTATAATAATTTCTATACCTCAGAAAATACTCATGCATTCCTTAACGTCAGGATCGGTTACGATCACTGATCTGATCATGTCATTGCGTATCTTGTATTAAATTTATGTAGAGTAGAAAAAATTTACGACGGCAAACAGATGCTAAAAGATCATACGATAAAATTAACATGAATGACGAGAATATTAAAAGGAGCGTCTTGTTCTCTTAGACTCAGCTTAGACTTAGTTCTTGTTCTCACTTCTTTTAGAAAAATATTTGCTTTGTTTTTATCCAGGATGTATTTAAATTAAACTAATTAAATTTTTATTTTTTTGTTAAAAAATGTATTACAGTCGAGATATGTTGATTATAATTCGACATATAGTATACAATATACAGGGACAACAAAAAGGAATAATGAAAAAAGTTCAATTCAACGATGTATTGATTTTCTATAATGTTACTTTTTACTTTTTTTATATATTTATAAAGTACCATTATATTTATTATTTATTTTAAACAGAATTGTATATAATTTTTTGATAAAATTTTTCATCATTTTCTCTCTCTCTCTCTCTCTCTCTCTCTCGTATTCACATTATTTAAAAATTATTTAAATCTAATCCTATCCCTAGATTGTGAGAGTTGACACAATCAAGTAAAATACTGTTATCACGTCAGGTAAATACATTGTTTATTAACTGTTTATTCTTCTTGATATTCGAAATATATGGGTAATCAAAAACCTGTTTTTGCCGCATGAAAACCCGTCAATAAGACAAAGATTCTGCGTGCAATATGAGTGTTTCTAAAGGATGTGAAGGAAGGTGAAGGGCCAATTACCCATAATTTCGTGTCTCGCATAATTGGTGGAGGAGAAAGAGGCGGCGAAGGTTCGTCTCAAGTGTACATCTATGATCTTCACTCCACCATCTCATCGGCAATCTCGCGTTCCGGTCACGGGGGATTAAATTTTGCTAGCTGTCAAGGATTCCTAGAACAAAACTGTTACACGGTCCTAAATCCAGATGGGTTCTCGTTAAAACTTTGCAGCTAGCGGATCGTGATTGTGATTACGAGTAGCCTCACGTGGCCACGAGATTTCGCGACGTAACATGATTGAATTGTCGATTAATTTCTCGCACAGGACGAAAAACAGAATTAGATAGAAAATAGAAAAAAACCTTAGGTTTAAAATCGAAGTCATAAATTATTTTTTATCGTGTTATATTATTTTATATCATGAAAACCGAGTATTAGAAAATTATTTACTGTAGATCTCTCTTTTTATAACACGAAAATATGTTATAAGGATTTATTTTATCTAGAACTTCTATAAAAAAAATTTGTTTCGGATTTTTGGAAGTGAATAATTAAAACAATCTTTTTGGCTGTGCATTGCAGATTATTTAAGCGATAAACGATAAGTTATAAGCATTCTTTGCATTTCGTATTTTCTAGCATAGTATAATATGCACAGTATAATGTGATTTAACAAGATAATATTTATTTATCAATGAAAATCGATTGTTCAACTATTCATATGCTTAAATTAATCTCTATTAATAGACATGATCCCTAATTAACTGAAATTATCCATATTATACATGTTATCAATTATTATTATCTATTTATATTATTATTCTAATATAAATTATATATCAGTAAATAATAGTGTGATGTTAGATTATTTTAGTCTATTTAGTCTTCCATAATATTCATTTTATCTTTTTTTTTATTTAACAAGTTCGTATAATTTATATACCGCTCGTTTTAATCGCTTATTAAAGATGAAGACTTCTGTCGAATAATTTTTGTTTAATCCGTTTTCTTTAATAAAGAAATAAAGAATTAAATTTTACATGCATTTGTAAGATACGTATAATTAATAAATTTTGCTTTTACTTTTACATTTTAGTACTCCAGCATATGATTACGCACCGAATCCCGACAAACAATGGATACTTCAAGTTACGCAGAAGATGCAGCCCATTCACAAACAGTTCACAGATCTCCTAATGACAAAACGACTGCAAACCTTGCAAAGTGTCGATGCTGCTGTAGATAGGGTATGCATTATATAGATAGCATATGCTTAACACTTGCGTAGAAATGTGTGAAAAGTGACTATGTAAAAAGTCTGAAATCTAGAAAGAAATCTATTTATAGTTATATTATCTGTAGAATTATCTTTGATGAAAATGCTAGATTTTACAAGTGTGTGATATATTTATCTCATGTGTGACAGATTTATCAAGAATTAAAGGATCTGGGTGAACTGGATAATACGTATATCATTTATACGTCCGATCACGGATATCATTTAGGGCAATTCGGACTTATAAAGGGCAAAAGTTTTCCGTTCGAGTTCGACGTACGAGTACCATTCCTTATTAGAGGTCCTGGTATCGAACCCGGATCCATGTAAGTCGCAATTACATATTTAATTTTAGACATTCATTGTTACGATAATTTGAAAAATAATAGAATTTTGATCTTTCTCGATGTTTTAAATTTTATTTTCTCTTCTCATTTCCGAATCGCAAAAAGTCCGAATTATAAGAATTATATTCATGAACCATGAAATTAAACTGAAAGAAGCAGAGATCTAAAAAAGCGAATAACATTTTTATAAAATTAAATCGATCCTTTCAGAAATGCTGGCTTATAGAAAAAAAAGTTTAAAAATAGAAAAGCTATTATAAAGTACTAATTAAATTTTCAGATTAATTTTATGCTAGTAAATTTTAATTATAAACTAGTAAAAACGTATGAAGAGAACATATTCTCTCTTTCCAATTACATTTCTATTTACATTTGAAATATAATTAAATATACTTCAAGTACATTTAACATACTTCAAATGCAAATAGATCACATCAGCCAAATGTGATTCGTCAGATACATACTTAAGTTCTTTTCTTTTTATTATTTACTATCTTCAGATAAACACCAACTAGAATCTAAACTCAAATTCAACCAAGAGATAAAATCATTCGTTGTAATAACGCTATAATAAAATGTTCAACTGTCTTAATGTCTGCCTCGTATCTCCGAAAGTAACTAAACATCAATAAATGTCGGGAGATCGTTAAACATTCTTAACGTCAAGTAGTTGAGACGCTCTGAAAGTATAACCATATGGCTATAAGAGGTTTATTGGACATATGAAGTTGCAGTGAGGTCATTATAATGCTGTTACCCGCGAAACTTTCGTGCGTTGGCTTTCGTTCGCGGAAACTCGTTTAAGAACAAATAAACGTCAGGAAGTGTAAGGCCTTATATTGGGTCGCAATAAAACATCCGCGTAACGTTGCAGAGTAGACGACATAGTTTTGAACATCGATCTGGCGCCGACGTTCCTGGATATCGCTGGCGTCGAAACGCCGCCACAGATGGATGGTCGTTCCTTCAAGAAACTCTTTCTCAAGTGAGTACGTCGGCAGTTTTTCTTGTGTGATCGTGCACTTAAATCTTTAAGCTCCACCATGTCATTGCACTTTAATAGCGTCTCTACTGGAAATACACAAAAGTCAAGTATATAAAAGTATACAGCATATATTAATATACAGAGAATAAAAATATGTTTATTCTTTAAATATTTTCCCTCCATTTTATAGCTAATATTTACGCAGGATGTTATCGAAGAAAACTCATAAAATTCAAGAAATCACTTATCTATTTACTTGTATTAATCGAGTTTATAAACTTCCATCTAGTAAAATGGATTATATTTTACTGAGAATGTTTTTAATGAAATTTTATTTTAGCTGAGACTTTTTTAGCACTTTATTTAGAAAATTCGGTTATTTTATATTTTTCTTGCCGGTGAAATATAACTGCTTGAATATCGGTACATTGACCTCCAGATATTGATGACTTATTACGGCGCGTTATGTCACACGTATGATTCCCACGATGAATTATCAATGTAATAATTTCCAATTGAATGTCGGAGCTTAATGTTCCTAGATGCCCAACTTTAATGCGGGTCACTTAATCGGATTTCAGTCCATACCGAACTAAAATTCCTGTTTTATAACTTCATTAATTTGTCAGAACTTTCTGACTCGGTTAGACGAAGTTACATTGTTAAAACGCCCTTTTTGCAGCGTGACTTTTTGCAGGCTTTACTTTGTAGTGAGTTAAAATCTCCGTCATGTAGTTCCATTAAATTATTATAACAGTAATAATCCCGCTCTATCGCGAAGCGGATATTTTTTTTTTTTCTCAAAGAAACTCCCCCGTATCGATCTCGCTTGCGAGTAAAGCCCCGTCGTTACAGTAGCAAGCACGGCAGAAGGTCGAAGTTCAAGTGGCCCGACACATTCCTGATCGAGTCCTCCGGCCGCCGTGAGACTCCGGAATCCATCGCTGAATCGAGGGCGCGGGAAGCGAGGAGGCATAACGCCACCCTGGCCAAACGGCCGTCGAGCCCGACGCCGGAGGAGGAAGACGATGACATCGCCGAGCCGGAGACGGAAACCGAACCGGAGCATCGATTTACGGAGAACGACACCGGAAGCGATCAGGATATCTCGGACGACGAGGATTTTGAGGACTCGATGATCGACGAAACGAGTAAGTTCCATCCATCTTAATTAGACATCTGGATTTATTCTACGATCATCGCGACGGTCATCTCTCATTTTAATTGTCATTGGCAATTCTTTGAAAATATCATTCACACGATGCGTCATAATTACTTTTATAAAACATTTTTGTACAATACGAAGATTAGATGTATTCTAATCGAATAAATCGACGGAGACTCTGTCGCTATAAATGTGCAGACGGATAATTAATTGGATAATTAATTTATGGGGGTTCATTACATTCGTCGGATTATTGGAATTGCGAGCCGACGTGCTTGTACAAATTCATTACGTTGCAAATCACTGCCAATATTAAAATTAGTTAATGAAAGCCGCACGGAAATTGTCGCCGATTAATCACTTCGCTCTCTCTTTTCTCTTACTTTCATTGCTAGAAACGTTGAATTAAAAAGCGCCAGTTGTATCTTGTATGACTATTTTAATCCCACTCGCGAAATGTATGTAGGAAACGTCGAGACACAGGAGCCGCGCGCGACATTGATCTCACGAGAGAAACCCGGATAGATAGATCCGTTGGTTCGACGACAAGAGCAGATGCTCCGGGCGCATGCAGCAGCGTTACATTATAAAACCTACCGTTACGCCAGATGCTGCGCGTCGCGTATTACGCGCGTACACGCGCGAAGGAACGAGTTCTTTCCCCGGTATGCATTAGCATAAATACCTGGTCCTCGGGATCAAGACGGGGCGCATCCCTCCTCCCTTTATCCTCCTCTCGAGATTATCGGGAGGGCGCTTTGTCGCGAGGGTATTTTCGGTGATAAACGTGGTGTCAGCAAAGGCATTATGCGATGTATCGATGACGACGGCGTGCGCCTTCAAACGCGCTGGAATCTCGCGAGCTCGCGTGAAGGACTGCGACGGTTTCTTTCTTCTTCTTCTTTTTTTTTTTCCTTTTAAGAGGTTCCATGCAAGAAAATATGCAACGCTCGAGTTTCAAGCCCGCTTGATCCCGGCGGTTTTTTTCCCTTCGTGACAGAATTCGCGGTAATGTCGTCGGCTAATTCCTTCTCCTCGTTGCGAGCATCGGGCTTCGAGGACGCTCGATTCCATTGCTTCGGCACCGCGTTATGTTTAACTTTACGGACGTCTGTTTGCGTATCAAGTCGTCATGTCAGTCCCTCTGTAGAACTCCGTGCTTTTTTTCCCAGTTTATTACGAACCACATTCATAATCTGCTTTCATTAGAGACCAGGGATTTCCCGTGACCACTTCAGTTTCCTCGCTGAAGCGGCACAACAGTCACAGATATTAATATAAATATTAACAGAGCCGTATATATTGAAACGGAACCTTCGGGAAATTCTTTTCAAAGGATCGCATCGAGATTTCCGAAAGCATATTGCGGCATCTGAACGAACAAAATTGATCCGGGATAGATTTCCCATCGCTACACGTCATACGTTCGTGTCCCCAGGCTCAGACCCGCATCTCGACAATAGAGTACATCCGATGCACGCGCCCTTCGCGACAAAGCACGAGCGTCTCGCGGCGGAGTGCTCGCGACCGGAAGCGCAGACCGATTGTCTCCCTGGGCAGAAGTGGCGATGCGAGAAGGACGGGCACCGTTGGCGACGGCACAAGTGCAGATACGCGGCGCCTCCTCCGCCGCAGAGGGTGTCCAAGAAGTGTGCTTGTTTCACCCCTAACGGCGTGATCTACACGAGGCTCGAGTCCAACGATTACGACGGTCAGAGATACGGCTTCACGAGAGACCGTCGGCCTGTGGATCCTTACGATGATACGGCGGGATACTTCGCCAAACGCGGTAAATATCCTTAATGTTATTACTATCCTGTAGTGTCCTTTTATATGATCTGGAAAAAGAAATAAAAATCTCGATAGTAAAATTATTTTCCCTGATAAATCCGACTTTAATATCTTAAATATTTTTAAATTAGTGAAATAATTGTTACATTATGCGGTTAAGAAAAAAGTAACCAGAGAAGTGGAGAATCCGAATTTACCGCTCTAATTACTTTCTCGAGATATAACTTATGTTTATTTCAATTTATTGGTGGGCGAGTTATCAGCCGAAGCTCCACCTTCCAAAAATTTAATTAAAAGTACTTAGCATACAAATATGAACAGTTTTGAAAATATTAACATTTTGTCTATATATAACCAATTTATTTTGTCTATATATAACCAATTGTACGTATTTTTACATACGAGAAAGTATTTATGCCTGACTCCATTTAGTGTATGAAAGTAACGCAATTCTATAGGCAAATTCTATATAGGCTATATAGGCTAACATGACTGTTGAGTACGACAAATATGTTGTTTGGCTGACGGATGTAAGCATATAAGTATAGCCAAGTGTTTATCCGTAGATGTTACGATGTGATTAAGAAAAAAGAAACTCGAGAGATGGAGAATCTGAATTCATTACCCCAATCACTTTTGCAAGAAGATAATTTATGTTTATTAAGATATAAAGATTGAAAGTGGAAGTAAAAAAAAACTGATTCTTGCTTTTACTGATAGATTTTCTACTAAATAATTCTGTCTACCTTTTTGGGTATTTTCATTACAAATTGACACACTCAACTGATAATCTAGACTTTTACTCGTAGATTTTATATGGACTATTTTACTTAATAAATTAAATTTGAAATTGAAATTAAATAAAAATAATTTGATGTAGGCAAGCGAGAAGTATCGAGTGGTATCGTATCGACTGAAGAAAATAGTGAAGAAT
The DNA here is from genome assembly GCA_011636635.1 of Tetramorium simillimum. Classification (NCBI taxonomy): domain Eukaryota; kingdom Metazoa; phylum Arthropoda; class Insecta; order Hymenoptera; family Formicidae; genus Tetramorium; species Tetramorium simillimum. The sequence goes on from VBVQ01002558.1 coordinate 15,648, forward strand.
CAGATAACGACATTGACTTGGATGACAGAGATAGACGTGCGATGGATGAGGAAGACGACGATAACACGATGCAGGAGTTAGATATGCCGGAGGTGAATGGAGAATATAAAAACGATCTTGAAAGGTACGAAAATAATTATTAAATATCACGAGTTGGGTGGGGCTTTTTACCTCGAGGTCTATCTACATGCATTTCAGAAACGGCAGTAAAACAAGAATTGATCATAGTGATGATGATGAAACTGACGAATTGGACAAATACATTGTCGACTACTTGGATTACGGTTATTCGATACACGACTTTGATCCCATTTTAAATAAGATTGTTAAAGGTCGATTAAATGTAAACGATGTGATAAAAAGGCATCGAAGGGTACGGAGAAGCGTCACGAAAAAGGATACTATAGAACACGTTACGAAGATTATGGAAAGTATAGAGGAAGAACTAGACGATTTAAAGGTAACATTTAAAGCGTCGATTTCACGCTATTGTCATTTTACACGTGTATATGTATTCGCCGAATATAAAAATCATTTTATCTTTTTAGCAAACTCAAGTTCATCATTTATCATCCGAAGTAGAAAAGTCACCAAAATGTTTGGTTTTACCGGAAGGAGGTGTAAATTGTACTGAAGCTATATATCAAGATCCTAACGAGTGGCGAATATCCAGACGGGAAATCGAGCAGCAAATCCGAGAGATGCGAATGCAATTGGAAACGTTGAAAGTAAATTGTATAAATATATATGAATATATGTTATATATATCATCCATACAATGTACATATGTATAGCTTTTTCAATTAAATGTTATACTAACGTCAATATATTTGCAGGAGATTCGCCGGCATTTAATGATCAAACGGCCACAGTTTCTGGATAATGAAGAGAAACTTGCTGACGCAGAAGAAACTCGCAGTCCGCATAAAACTCACCATCATCCTTCTAAGGGGCACGCGAGCCGCCATCATAAAAAGCACGATAAAATTACTCATACTACTGCAGATTTTATCATGAACACGACTACAGAATCTGTAACGAAAATCAATACAACTCCGAGGGATGAAAAAGAGTCGATAACGGAAGAGAACCTTGATAAATACAATGCTCCTATCGAAACTTCTACCACAGAGACCGTCGGTGAAACATCAACAACGACGATTCTAACGACAGTTAAGCCGAAGAAATTGCCTCGTCGCCAGAAGACTAAGGAAACATCAACGAACAGAACGGAAATCGAAGAAGATAGGCCGCAGAGACGTAGGAAAACTCATCACCATCGTAGGAACAATACGCTGCTTACGAATAGCGTACACGACGATGTTCCGCGCGTTAATACAACGTACATTACCAGCGATGTGACATTGTCTACGCAAAATCCTACAACTCGCGAGAGACATGATTACAGTGACAAATTTACGACTGTTTCTACTACAGAATCAAGTAGTATGAGACAAGAAACTCAGTATTCAGATGTTTTCAGAAGTACTAACAATTTCAACAAAGATCGTACTACGGAATCGTTTGTAGTTACTGAATCCGGAATGACTTCGACATACACAACGGAAGTGCCAAGAACCAGCCCAGCAATTGAGAAAAGTTTCGATCAACCTCGAAATATGTCCACCACAGTACCGACGACTGTGCCGTCAGTGAAGAGATATCCCAAAGTACAAAAGAACAGGACGTCGGGTATTCTCGGACCAGCGAGAATCGATGTTACCATTCTTGAATCTCCCGATAGAAAACACAAACAAGGTATATAATATACGTTATAAATTTCAATTAGTCTCAGTTACTAGAGAATTTTTTCAAGAGCATTTTTTATCAAATAACTTTTACCATAGATGTAACAACCAGTAACGGTCGTCTACCGCCGATGCTAAACACTCCGTTAGAAGCGCGACACAAATGTTACTGCGAGTCGGATACGAAGAAAGATGAGAAGGAGATCGCTAGGGAGGAGAGACGAAGATTGAAGGAGGAGCGTTTAAGGAAGAAGGAGAGAAAACTTAGAAAGAAAGCCAAACTGGAAAAGGAATGCCTGACGGAAAAAATGAACTGCTTCGAGCACGATAACGATCACTGGCGTACCGCACCTCTGTGGAATGCGGGACCATTTTGCTTTTGCATGAATGCTAATAATAATACGTATTCGTGCATACGTACAATTAACAAGACGCACGATTTCCTTTACTGCGAATTTACCACGGGATTAGTGACATATTACAATTTAAGACTTGGTAAGTATGAAAAAAATCTTGAGAAACCCATTCTCACGAAAGAATGATTGATATTACCTTCATTTTTTTTGTCAGATCCATTTGAACAATGGAATAGAGCATCATCTTTGACACCCACTGAAAAATCGTATTTGCATGATCAATTGGAGCACTTGAAGGGATGTAAAGGTACATGGGATTGTACAGTCGGTAATGCTAGGGAGGCTATGCCGCAACTGCAGCAACATCAACGATATATTTCGAAAAGAAAATACAATGATGCATTTGGTACGTATCGTAAAAAGAATTTATTTATATGTCAGACATTAAAAATCCTATTAATTGTTTTAGCAGAAGATACGTTTGTACCTTCAGCGTTACAAATTATACGCGAAAACGAACCTGGCAGTCCGTCTAATAAAAGACGAAAGAAGTTACAGAAGTAAGTATAGAAATATTTATAAAGGATTAAAATATTTTATAATTAAATATGAAATTAATATCAATAATATCATTTTTGTTTTAGCTGGAATAGACGCAACAGAAGCTGGCAGAGCAGCTGGCGACATCATCAACAAGATTCAGTAAATCCTCGACGTCATAATTATAGACATCAATACTAATCTATTTTTTTTACGCTTCAACAATTACGTGACAAATTGCCTTAGGTATATATTGATTTTGCAATGCATTTAGTAATCTAATTTATTTAGTAATAAATAACAAAGAGATCGAGCTTATATTAGCTGATATTTAAATTAATATCTCGGTTTTATTAGATCTTTGTCATCCACATTGTGCATGTTTTCAATACATTTTATGGCAACTGTCGGATTTAACTGTAGGAATATCATATGCACTATGTGGAGCACATTTATAAATATACAACATATGTAATTTTTATATAATTTATATGAATTTTATATAATTGGGACTGTATGAATAATTAAAGACGTAGTTAGGTAATTTTGTTCTATTTCGTAAATATTTTTGATAATTTATTTGTTTTTTAAAGAAAATATTGGTAAGAAAAATAATTATGTGCAAATAACTTGTCCAATTATGAACTTGTGATTTTTAAGATATGCGTCATAACTAATACAATTCGTATTTGTTTAAAAATAAATTTAATAAATTTGACAATATTACTTTTCTCACTGTTAACATATCGATATTAACCAATATACATTTTTGCTGAAAATTTTTTTACTACCAGAAGTATTTATCAACATATTATTACTGAAATCAGCTGTGTAATAGAAGACTGACGCACAACGAAAAGAATAACTTTATCTTTCCTTGCCAATTGCAATCTTTCTGCAATGTATTATTTGTGTAACAATCAGACATGTTTATCGAATGCTGCCATTTTTTTAACTCTCCTATTACTATGACAAAATGTACACATGTCCTTATGTAATGCACTGCCAAAACATTTGTAAGCATCGATATTCTTTACATATTTTGATATTGATTCTAAAGCAAGAAAATGATCTAAGCTTTAGTTGAATTTTTAAGATTGTTCGAAAACTATAAATATTACTGCAATTACAAAATTTTTATTTGATACTCTTAAACTAATGATAAATATTATATTTGTCGCCATATTGTTTTAGCACAGCTGTTTTAGTATAGCAGAATGATTATTGGTAATGCATAATATATATTAAGGAAAAATAGAATGCTGATATATATTAATGTAACTAGTAGGAAATAAAAATACATATATATGCATATATAGTTTTACGTATACTATCTTTATATATTGCTACATAATTGTTTTTTAATTATTTATATTCTTGTGATGTATGTATATCCTTTTACAGATATTATAATAGTTTAAATTTAGATTTTAGAATTTATATTTAAAAATATATGTAGCAACAATTAATCTTCCAAACAGCATTCTATTTTTTCTAAAGAACTCTGCATTATACATATACTAAACTATTGTTCACTTATTTTTATCAGAAAAGAAATGTAACAAAAAAAACAATGTATTTAAGTCTAGAATTTAGAAGAAAAACGATAAAATCTTTGAGATATTACTGTCTTTACATAGAAAATATTAAATTAAAAAATATTATTTAGTTACCACAAAAATACATGTATATGTACATAGACAATGAAAAGTAGATAAATAATTTATGCATTTAATTGAAATTGTAGGATATTGAAATTTATGGAAAAAACAATTTGACAAATATTTTCTTGAATTTTTTATGTATTAAATTCTGTAATAAAATGTTACTTTTCAGGAAAATGATTAATACATATTTAATTCAAATAGTATAGATCCTGCGTTACCTTTTTGTTAATTTACACAAAAACATCCTATCGATTTCATTCAAGGAAATTAAATGAGAGGATCATCTAATTCACTGTAAGTTTCAAACATATTAGCAGCATTATTATAATCTCTACTTGATTTTTCGGTATCTTGCGAATTGCATTTATCTTCGATACCAGAATTATAATTAAAAATTGTAGAAGATAGAGTCTCTCTCTTATTAGCAATATCTTCACTTTCACAATTATTTTCGAAGTTACACGAATCATTGTTTGTAGCGTTGCATAGAGCTTTCTTATTTATCACATCTTCAACTTCACGGATATCATCAGAAGATGAATCTTCTACATCAGATGGACTTTCTTTCTTCGGCGAATCTAAATATTTTGCCCATTTATTTTTAATGGGTTTTTCAATGTCTAATTCTTGAGCAATATTTGTAGCGTTACAACTATCATTGCAGTCTTCTTGTTCGGAAATTAAGGAAACTGAAGTATCATTTGCTTTCAAATAATTCAAATGTTGGACATGAAGACGACAATCTTTGCCAGAACCTTGAAAATATATCTAGAAATAAAAATAATACGATTTAATTAAAATATTTAAGAATTATAACCAGTTGTTTTATGTCACTGTTAATGAATCTTTAGACATATTTGTACCTGCTGTAAAGATTGCTTTGCATTACATAACTTGCACTGCCATTTGCGTGCTTTTTTCATTATATGTACCTATAAAAATTACCACGAAGGAAAATTACTACGAGCAATTCAGTCTTTTTTATACTTATAACCATTTTTAGTACAGTCTTAAATTGTAAACTAATTATAGAGCTGCAGTAAGATATTACTTAAAATAATCTCGAAATAGAATAGATTATAAGTATTGGCCTAATGATTATAAAGATTACTGTTAATTATTTCACTTTAAACTTACTTGATACATTCTGCAAGAATAACAACACAAAACATTCATTTGTTGCGACATTGTAGAGAATATATTATAATTCAAAAATTGAAGAAAGTGCAGAGCTCAAATTATGACTGCCACTCAAATGATACAATGTAATATAAATAATAAGTGTGGAGCAGGTACACACGAATATACCTAAAATCAAAAATCAGTTTCTAATTTTATTCTTTATATATAATTTTATAAACTGTACACGTTATATTAAGAACGTTTTATATGTATATGAAATGTTTTAAAAAATTAACAATAAAAAATTTGGCCATTTACTGTGCTACGATAGTATCGATGTTTTATATAATTTATTCCAATTCTATTGTACAATTTGGCAGAGCTTCTGCAAGCTCTTTCCTAAGTGAAGCTTTATCCTCTAAATATGGTAAAGCCGCGAGTTTCAGAGACTTCAGTTTTCTGTAAAATATAGAAAAGAGAACTGAATATTTATGTATCTTCAAAATTTAATAAATATTGAAAATCATATTTACTTGAGATTTTTCAAACTGCGCACTCCTTGATCAGTTATACTTTTACAATCTTTGATTTCCAGAGTAGTTAAAGTATCCTTTACTGCTGACAATAATGGCAAGGCGGTGTTGTATAAGTAAAAACAACGTATGAGTTTTATTTCGTCAATATACCTGCAACCAACTGAATTTCTGTAAGTACCAATATTATCTATTATAATTACCTAACAATATTATAATATATACAAAACTTTATTCGTAACATATCATTGAATTCTATTCTAAACTAACAAGAATAATTTGCAATGATCTCTGTTACATACATCATTAAATATAGGTACATTTAATATTTTTGACTGTTCTAGCCAATGAAAATTCTAGATTCATATTTAACTTTAAATCATAGTTTATCAAGTATATTGCTGTTACCAAAGATTCTCCATTGTAATATCTCATTGCCAAATAACATTATAATTTATATACATGTATGTACATATGTATAATATAATACTAACCAAAGTATGGGAATCCTACATGTGTTATACCAGAATCTGTAGCATCTACCGCTTGAATGTAATATCGATTTTCTTCTGACGGTAATTTATTATAATCCTTCAGATTTTCCGAGAAACCTTTCCATCTGACACTGGCACCATTCTTCAAGAGCCATTCGGCGCAAGCACGGTCCGGGCCGACAGACTGGATTCTTTCGTAGTCAACCCTCCAAATAAATTAACACTTTAAAAGTTATGTGTTAGCAAATAATAACGTTATTAATATAACAGTAAGTTTGGCTGGGTACCTGTTAAATATTATGGTTAACCAATAGAAGAATTCTCTTTTAGGCACTTTCCGATAACAACTTGTGGTAGGATTTAACATCCGTAACCTGTTTAATATCTGCAATGCATATTCATGATATAATAAACGTACAGTGAATAAGATCCTTTATTGTTTATACCGTCTCATTATTTCGTATTCGTATAGTAATCAAAAACACGAGTTGAGTCGAGCATTTCTCGACAAACGTTCAAGAAACGATATAACAAATGATAATTAATGATAATTGTATCGTTGATAAATAAAAAATGTAACAATGTATCGTACGTTTGGCATCATGTCTTTATTCTAATGTTTACTCTAATCAGTTGTGCGCGCTCGCAGCACAGGTACTTAACTAAAATTACCTTTTTTTTTACGAGTTCGGCGAACGTTACGTGACTGCGCAAGTCCATTGAGTCTCATCTTTCTAACTGTACTACGTTACACTTTCTGCACTTAGAAATACTGGCATGCAATTGGACGTTGAAAAGAGAAGGAAAAAAGATGAAAATAATAAATATCTGACAATAATAAATTCTGACAAAAGCAGAAATGCATAGACGATATATTCATACAGTATTCAGAACTTTTTTTGCTTTTGTTCTATCTTCATCATTTAGTATCTTTATCATTTAGTAAAATAAGGATAAAATGATCAAAAAAACGCGTTGACATCTTTATAAGCGCGTTCTGAATACGGGCCAGTATGTTTTAAATTGAAATAGAAAATATATGAAAATTATACACGCGTGTTGAATGCATCAAATATTACAAAAGCATAATATTTCTATATTACTTAAGATTGAAAAAACAGTTTACGAAGAAGAAAAATCTTTTATTAAATTTTTATTAATTTTGAAATTATTTCATGTACATACATTAGACACGTGTGGATGCGCGTGCGTCGCGTATGTGTACATATACATATAACCATTATCACTACCAATTTTATCAATATAATCGAAATATGTATTTCAATACTATTTGCAAGCAGATGCTAATTTTTTCAAGCTTTCATTGGGGAAACGAAAAACCTGCCAAAGCTCCTTAGCTGTCACATCAAAGGCTCCAGATTTTTTGTAAAACTTTTTCGCTGGATTCCACTCGACGACCAGAAGATCCAATTTGTTAACACCGTTCTCAATCGCTTCCTGCAAGTATTTCATAACCAGGCGCACATTGCGTGATACGTTATATGTATATTCTAATTAACTGTACCTTCGCGAGGGCTTGTAGAAGTTTGCTGCCGACATGTTTCCCTCGAAAATCTGGCACCACGAAGAGATCCTCCAGATGCATAGACTTTCCAAACCACGAGGAATAAGAGTAATAAGAGAAAGTGTATCCGACGATCGTGTCATTATACGTTGCGACGTTACAAACATATAACGATTTCCCATCGAAGCCATCTCTTTCTAAAGCTAAACGTTTTCTTTTTTAATAAGATATTTTGCAAATACTTCACGGCATAATATACCCAGACAGAAACCCATGCAGAAAAATTTTTGCATCATTTAAATTTAAAAATATAATGTATAATGTATTGTATAATGTCCGCGAGCGTTCGATATACTAAATTAATTATGAAGAGAAGTACTAAGATTTAACTTCAATTTCCCTTCTTAAAAGGAGATTCTTTAAGGTGCGTTCGGGGAAACGCTATTAGGGCTATCAGCATCAGTCTATCTTTGTTCTATTTTTAGGAAGCAATAAAGATAGATTGATGCTGATAGCCCTAATAGCGTCTTTGTCCGAAACACC
>VBVQ01002559.1:0-24151 GCA_011636635.1 Tetramorium simillimum
TATTATAATAACCAGAATATTTGATCAATCCTACAAGATTTTCCGATTCGTCCGTTTTTAACCAGAATTTTTTTTCAGTGTATCAAAATATGTGTACAACGAAATATACGCCGGAAATACGTAGGCGAATCCAGCAGATTGCATCGGGAACGTAACACAGTTAAATTTTCGCATGACTGAAAAGGTGGCACGAATGTGTAATTCATCTCGCACGTGGGCCACGGATCTGCCTACCGTTGCAACGAGCGGGCCGTCCATTGAGACATGCATTATTTATGAAGAAATGAAAACGTAATGAAATCTTGATTAAACGGAAATAATCCTAAATTAAGAAAAGCTCGACTGTTTCCGCAGAGATGCTCTGGCCGTCGCCGTGCCGTCTGAAATGACTGATTAATAACGCTAACGACGACCGAGCGTCGACGCTGTAACGGTGTAATTGCAAATAAGCACCGTCGACTCGTCGAAATGAAGTCGCGATATTGCCGACATTTTCCCCGCGTCCCAGCATCTCTCATTCACGAAGATTCAAAAAGGTGACCTGGGATCAAAAGTTCTGAAAAGGAAGCTTAAACCCTTGGAAAGTCGTAACTGGAGAAACCTTAGAACCTCGGAAAATATAATATTGCGCTTTTATCTCGACGGGCATATTTCCGGCTGCAATTTACAACCGATTATTACGCATAGGATTACGATCTACTATTCCGGCACTTCCTTTTTACGGCGCACTGATACCCATTTTTTTTCACGACTGTCTATACGTCGGGCTACGAGTGCTCCACTTTTCGGTAAATCGATATGCACAGGCCGCATATTACTCGACGGTTGAAGTAATACTTGAAATTCTAGGTCGAAAGATGAGCACCTGTTCGATGCTCGAGTTCGGCTGCTCGATTGATAGCGCGCGCGCGCGCGTACGCGATAGCAATCCGCGCGCGAATGTTAAACTTTTGTTGCGATTTATATAGAGCGTGAAATCGACACGTCACTCATTCTTCGCGTGCGCGCATTGTGCACACGTCAGAAATTCCAGTATTGCGAAATTGCGTCGCGATTATCAAGGATCGAAGCAGCGTGAAATTCTAGACGATATATCAAGACTTCGCGCGAGTCGAGTTTTCTCTCGGTCGCACATCCCGCGGAGAAAGAGAGAGGGGATTATGTCGATAATATACAACCGGAGTATCGTTTCTTCTCCAATAATTTCCTGCGGTAAACTCCTGACTCGTCGCGACTCTCGCGATAAATTCGAGATCTGATGGACGACGGGCGGTCGTCTGGGACGAGGTCACGATGAGTCAGAGTTCCACCAGACCAGTGCCACACCCATCCTTTTTATTCTCATCCTCCCGTCCTCCTCATCTCTCCCCTCATCTCCTCCTATCTCGCGGCCGCAAAGAAAAAAACCCACGCGAGTCGACTCCGTCTTTCGGCTTATTGGTGATATTTCATCCGCGCGCCGTTCGGCGTTAATCGCCGTGCATCTCCCGCGAGATCCCTCATTCGTGAAATTATGACAGGAGAAAACGGGGGATCCGGCTCTTAGGGAACGCGATGGAAATCTAGCGACGACGACGTTACACATCGGGATGAGAAATCGCGCGACTCGAACGATATTCCAGCAGAACGTAGAGATAGCGGAGCCGCGTATCGCAGGCATCAACCATTTCGCTTTGAACGCAATGTTGCGAGCGAGCGAGCGAAAGTTCAAACCGCAGCGGCTCCGTTCGCGTTATACCCCCATAAATTCTCTCTCGGCGCCTATCCTCTGCCCCGCGCTATAACGCGCGCGCGCATCTATAGAATTAACGTAACCCGACGAATTTCACCGAAGGTGGTAAAGGTCTCCTCACCGCCGCCGCGATTCTTCTTCGATCGGTTAGACACACCTGTCGGTTTCACTTTCACTCGCGCCTTTTAGCCAGAGATCGCCAAGATATTCTCACGTGGATCTCTCTCTTCCGGGTTATTCTCTACCCGGGCACTTCGATCTTCAGCTGCTCGACAATAAAGGTCGGCCGGAGTCGCGATCTCCTTAATTTCAATCGTTTCGTACGCAGATACTCAGACAATAACCATCAAGAAGCATTATGCGCATCGCGACACGGAATCTCTTTGTTCTTTGTCGGAAGTTAAAACAACTCTGAAGTTCTGAAGTTTCTGCCTTTGAGGGGACGAGGAAGGAAGCGCGGAAAGGAGAAAATTTCGTTTCAGCCGCGGGAACGGAAGGTAATAAAAGAAAACTTCTCGCCGTTTTATTGCCTCCGCCGTTACGTCCGAGTAGATTTTGCCGGACTGACCGAGACAATAAGAGGAGGAGAAATGAAGAATAGCTTCGCAACGATCCTTCGTTCACGATAAAAAGCGAATTCCCTTCGTCGTGAGACCTTGACTATTGGAGCGAAGTTCCAAAAGGAATTCTCATACGAACAAACATTTTTCCCCGCGAAAAGGAAACGTCGCTTTTCCTAAGGACACCATTTCTTTAATGTGTAAATTTATATACGTATAAACATATATGCTTCTTCAAATGACTTCAGCTTTTAAAAAATATGTTCTCGATCTTCAATTGTAAGGATCGAAACGGATAAAGACGTATATTGCATCTATCAAATCCTGAAAGTATCTAATTTTATCTTTGACACAAAATCGAGCGGGAAATAAAGTCGATAAAAAGCCAAGACCAAGAGGCTTTTTGCAGAGAGACGACAAAGAAAGGCCGGAGATCTCTCGTTTCGATGGATAAGAGCGCATTCCTCTTAAAAATGCCACTTAATCTATAACAGAACATATCTTGTCACGATGTATCGAGATACGGATATAATGATCCAATCCGCAGAGACTCTTTCGCGATTTATCCTCAACATATCTCGCGACGTAAAATGATGAAATTATTAATCTTGTTGAAAAATTGACTGCGCAACTCGCACGAGCCATTTCTTCTGCAAAATTTTCTGGCAATGGCACAAATAGTATTTCACGTTGCTTTTATTCGTTCGCGTTAAAATATCGACCGATTGCGATAATCAGATGTTTTCGACTAGCAAGAGATATTTATTTGGACGGCCGCCAGGAAAGCTCGAGGTGTTGTCGTTAGTCTTCATGAATAATTGAAGGCAAATCTTTGCAATGTACGCGATGTTGTCCATCTTTTTACCCCAGTTTATTGATTGTGCGCCGAAAAGAATGACGGGCGGAAGGGACAAAAAAACATCGTCAACTCGAATGTTAGCACGTGGAGATATCATTCTCGTTTTTTTTTTCAATTAAGACTTTAAATCGAAATTAACCTTATTATTCCGTGAAGGAATGCAAATTGTCAGCGAGTATCGGTCTGACCGGTAAGGAAAGCAGGTTACATTCCGCGTAACACCTTGGCCCCGCGTTATGCAATATGGAACTGGGTTAAAACGTATCGTCGGCACAAACTGCAATTTGAAGAAAAATGCTCCGAAAAACACCGCGCATTCAAAACTAGAGAAAACTATTTCCAAGCCAAGATCTCGCGGAACACAGGGCCGCCCGATCTCATATTGCATAACGCGACACAATTCCGGCTGCATTCCGTTATCACCTATAAAACACCGGGGCACATCCTCCGTGTGATGGGTGCAGGCTGCTGTTGCTTTATCGATCGTCAATTCACTGAACTTCTATTTTTAGAAGGACCTTCCTTCGTCGCCGAGCGCCAGCGACGCGAAATCCTGGGATTACTATGAGGGGGACAATCCGTCGCAGATGCCTCGGAATCTCCGGATCTTTGCATCTTTGGGATCCCCAGAGATTCCCCGATATCTTAATAATTCCCCGAGCACTAAACGCATTTAGATATACGGAGGCCCGTAAATTCCCCAATTTTTCTCTTACACCGCCTTATTGCACCTAATATCTAACCACCCAATCGTGCCAAGAAGTGAAATTATCGTGTCGAAGTATTCGTATCGAATAAAAAAAAAAGTCTTCTCGCGGCGAGACGCGATGAATTGCGTGTAATTAAGATGAAATATGGCCAAGTCGGACGACCAGATGCGTGAGGACTCGAGAGCTCTCTCTGTTACTTAATTTACGCATAATTAAGATGAAACGCAGCCAAGTCGGACGACGAGACACGCGAGCACACTCGGGGGGTTCTTTCTCTCTCGCTTAATTTACGAGACAATCGGCTTAACCGGGACAATTTGCAGCCGCGCCAAGAATCGAGAGCAACGTGTGGATTAAATCGCACTTTTTTTTTTAAGAGTACAGTACACTACAATCGACGATTGGAATCGATCGTTCCCACGGAATATTACAGCTCGAGAAAGAGCGCCATTATAAAATATTCGTTCGATAAACGGCGGAAAGATCGTTTCACATCGTTATCTGCGTAATATGATATCTTTCCGAGATATTTACCGCGTTACAACGGCGATTACATACTCGCTATAAACTTACATGAGGTCCGGCCGAAAGTGATGAATCATGGCGCAGAAGGCGAGCCCGTCTCTCCAGGAGGTGGTCATGTTTTGCACGTTTACACCCGGATAACCGTCGGTTATCCGACGGCACCAAAGCTCCAGCGCCTTCGTACCTCGTCTCTCGCCCATCGTGCTTCCTTTTTTCTCCCCTTTCACGCTTTGCGAGAGACTTCCTCTAGCGCGCGGGCCCGCGAACACCTTTCTTTCACTCGGCCCAGCTCCTCTATGGCCTCTATATCGTTACTGCGATTTCTTCAGTAATACTAGTTTGGCTTCTGAAAAAGAGAGAACAAATTTTCACATGTAGATTCGCAGTTACAATGCGCAATATTATTCGTTATACCGACGAAATAATCGAAAACGCTGAGTACACCTTTCAATTCCCGACTACGCTTCCGTTACGTGTAGATAAATCCGAGATATTTTCCCAGAGATCTCTCGCGAATGCTCGCGGTGTCACGGTTGTCGCAGTTGAGAGACAGGAAGGAAAGAGCGAAAAGGGAAAGAAGAAAAGCGGAGTGTCACCGCAAATCGCTGGCGCCGCACGGAATGATCGAGTGTGCGTTTTGTCGTAACGGATCGCGACGTCGCTCTCGAAAGCTGTCGCTGGGAGGGGGGGAAAAAAAAGATTGCGAGCTGTAAAAATCGCAAGCGCCGTTCGTCGACGATCGCGGGGACCGAATGATGTTTTGCGCGACGTGAAAGCTGCGAGGCTGCGCCGCGTGAGCAACGCGTGAAACCACACGCGCCGGGTCAAGCGTGAAACCGCGCGCGCGTGTGTTTTACGCGCCGCATTCATTAACCCGTTGTTATTATTCCACGCGTCGCCTCCTCTCGGAATCGTCCAAGGAATCCGCGAATCGAGACAATTCGCCGAAATCGATGAAGGAATACCGAGAAGGTATCGCAGTTGGCGGTTATGATATCTCGCGCGTGCCGATTAAAAATTCAGGAACCCAACACTTTATGTAATGGGAAAGCCGGGTAAGGCATAGAATATTCAAGTCGGAAAGAAATCGCATTGATACTCTATTTTCACCTTTCTCGCGAATACGAGCGCGCGAGCGGCGAGTCGATAAACGAGAAACGGGGGAGAAGGTGGTCTCCGAGAAATCCATTCAGGATCATCTCCCCCTTCTCGCGCCCCCCCGACGCTCAGATTAGTGTCAGGGCTCCTTCTCGGACCTGGCGCAGATACGAAAGTGGACCAGCGACACGTCTAAATGAGATTCGTAATTGCTTCGAAACGCAATAAAGCGGCGCTCTAGTGTTACGCATTACGCGCGATATCACATGAGCGCGAAAAACTGGAACGGATAGGTAGTTAACGGGAAAGTGCTCGGTCGATCCTCGCATTTAGTCTCGAGTCCGACCGGTTTCTATTAAACACGGCCGCCTATCTGTAACAACGCTCGTCTAACTATCCCACGGGCCTCCTTCGCGGGGAGGGGAGGGGGGGGGACGCCAATTTCCAGTTTTTGCTCGCAGCCCGCAGCGAAACGCTCGTGGCTCGCGAGCTCTCTTATTTCTCGCGGTATAACAGATCGCGAGCGGCCAGAGAGGCTGGTCAAGCCTACGAGATTTTATTGTCAACGCAACTTTTTTCACTCCTCGGAACTATGCATCGGACTTCCATCGCTTTTGTATCGTCTCCTCTTTTTCTCCGACGACTCCGCGACACACTTGTCTCATCGGCTTTCACCGGCGGATAAAAATCATCCTGTTTTATATAGTCGGTAGAAGCCATCCGAGCCGCAATGTCCGCTTTTCCGTTCTCGGAGGAAGAAAAAAAAAAAGGGGAGCACAGACGAGCTCTGCGGCGAACGTGCTCGTGTCGGACGGTTTTGTATGAATTACGATGTAATCAGGATCAGAAGCTTCAGAGCTTTCCGTCGCGCTTTCCGGCACATCGACGTGTTCCCGGCCTTTCCTCCGCCAAGTCGTTAAGGCTGCCCGATTGCAACGGTATCCCCAACGTTGCGCACCGTGATTAATGGTCCAGCCGTGAGTGAAACGTAAGTGCGCAGAAATAAGTAAAAGTTACACGCGGCAAAGTAGTCGGCCTTGTTCACCGTTCGCCAACAGCCGTGAGGCTGTAAAGGCCGCATTACAGGTGAGACACCGTGAGACGGAGAGGGCGGATGTTCCCGGGGGAGCGCGAGGGCACAGCCCTGAGACGGGCGCATTAACGAACGAGCATTGTCTCCGCAACCGGTTTCCCCTCGCGCGATGCTTTTCGAAAACCGGCGAACACGGTGTGTCGCCTCGACTGGTAGCGCGCGCGATGGAGGTCCGATTGGCAAATGGACAACGATCGGCATCTTCCGCTGACGACATCGTCGGGGCCCCCGTCGACAGTCCTACCAGCGGTTTTCTCGAGCCACTTAATCGTTAACGCTCGCGATAAGATCGTTAAGGTGAAACCGGACGGGCGCGCGTTATTTACGAGCCATTCAAGGAAAATCAGGTGAGAATCGGCGGAAACAATTGGAGTGAAAGTAAAAAAAGAAGAAGCGAGATAAAAGCGAAAATGATCGAGCGCGTGCGGGTTATACGCCCGCCGTACGTCGACTACATCACGTGAGGCGAAGAAAATTCTCGACAATTCGGGCCCGGGCGATCGCTTTCGCGCGGATTTAACGTAACGTACCGCAACCGGCGCGTTCCCGGCACTTTCGCGAAAAGCTAATATTTAACGTACGATCGTACGTGCGGAGGGGGGAAAGAAGAGAGTATCGAGCGTGTCGTGGCGGGCTGAGAAGCCCCGAAGGCACTCTCGGGCTCCTCGATATCAAAGAAGGGCTCGCCGCAGCGCGCGGCGGAGCCTTTCGAAAGACATCGGGCTGCCCGCAGCTCGGCAAAAGTGAAGGTGCATCTATGTGGCCCCGAGAAAGAGAGACAGAGAGGAGGCCTCATGAAAGATTCATGCCGGCGAGGAAGACGGCCCGCGGCGTTGCGAGACACCTGCGGTAACCTCTGCCACGGAGGAGTTTCACAGGAGATTAGGATGTCCCCGATATTTTTACAGTTACTCGCGTCCTGGAATCGAGGTGCGGGCACGGAGGCGCGGGGCGCGCTTCCGACCGATACGCCTAAAACGTGCCTCGCTTTTATACGTCTCGATTGACGACCGGGTGACACGGTTAAGGATAACTATGGCGACACGTTCCTTATGAGACGCGATTGACTTTCTCGGCGAAAACACAAGCGTCCGCTGCTTAATTCGCTCTACTTCTCGCACGGACGTTCCCGTCGTTACGTGAACCGCGACAGCGTTCCTGGGGAGTTTAACATTGCTGAGCGTTGCCCGCGAGCCGGACCGGCGACGGCGAAACGGCCAGGACAGCTTGGAAAGCTTGGAAAGCTTTCGTTTCAACAATCATTTGCCGCACTACACGGTCTCGAGTGACACTTGTCGCGACTCCGCGCGAAAGCATTCGCAATCAGTGGCCACCGCTGACTTTCGAAAAAAAAAAAAAAAGTCGGACGTACCGATGCTGGATACACTATTTGCACACTCTCTTTTCTTTAAACTTTAAATCTCTTCTCCAGATTCTCTCAGGTGGTCGTCGAATACGCATCGTCTAAAGATCTTTAATAATCTAGCCTTTATCGACAGGATGAAAGTCGGATCTCGGATAAGACGTTAAACATCTGCGTTTATTAGGAAGTTATCCGGCTTGTGTACACGGTTAATTTGTTGAAAGTCGCGTACACGAGAAACGCTTAAGGCGCGTGTGATAATGTTTACGCATTAACGTTCCTACGTGCTCGCGATTAGTCCCATGGACGCGATTCCGCTCGTCGAGAAAAGCGCGAGGGGACTTGGGGACTATTAGAAGGAACAGCGCCGAGAGACTTTCCAACACATACACCGTTTGCCGCCATCTCCATGTCGTTAACGTCTACTTACGCTAAATTACGTGGCTAGAGAAACCGACATACAAATTCATTCAGTAAAACGCGCTAGAAAAAGAAAAAAGAAAAACGTGCTCGCCCCGATAAGAATCTCACGTGCGACGTAGACTTTTTAAATATATAGCTAGTTGATGAATATTTAGCGCCTGAACAATTTTATCCCCACACAATCTCGGGCCTATTGATTTTCAGATCTTCAGCGTCGTGTATTATATTCGGTATTATAGAGAATTCCTTTAATCCGCAGATATCCCTCGTTATCGTCGAGAAACGCGCAGATCCCCGACTTATTGTTAATAATAGCGCTCTCGCGAGGCACTCGGTTCCCGCCGATAAACTCGCGTGTCCGTCCGCAACAATTAAGGATCGCGCTTTAACGAGCGCAATCGTCCCGATCGCAAAAAAAAAAGCGGCTAACGTACTCGTTTGAAAATACGGTTAGACGAGGAGGAGAGTGCCCCGTCCGTAGTGCAGCCGGTAGGGTGATCTGTGAAATTTATTACCGCGTCGCGGGATGGACTAAAACGACAGCATCGATCATATATCGCGTCATACGGATGCGCTATAACGAGACGTGTGCCATTATTATAAGAGAGCGAGGCTTTTATTATATAATAAAAAGGGTCTCCCCGCCGTTTCACGTCCTCGTATCTGTTTTATTAGAATTCACGACGGGCGCAGTTCATCTGAAAATAGATCGGGAATTGATCATCCCGCGGTGTAAACCGTCTCGTGAAAAATGGGAGAAAATCGGCGCAAAGCCGCCGAGCTTTAACCAACGGCCAAGATTGGCGCGGATAAAAACCGCAGTTAAGGCGCCTGAAACCCCCGTGATCGTTAGATTTAACGATATGGATACAAGGGTATCGCGGACGTAACGCGGAACGGCGACGCGACGCCGTAAATTCTGAAGCAGCTTTACGGCGGAGCTTTCATGAAAGCGTATAAAGCGCGTCTGTCCTATTTTCCTCCTATTTTCCAGTGGAAAGAAAAAAATCGTCCCGCGAGTCGGAGAATCGCGCGAGAGGCTCGACCTTGATCCCGTCGAACGAGGCAGCACGCACGGCACGGCATTGTTCGCTCCAAGATCACTTTTCCTCGTAAAAGAAAAGCAATCATTGAGGTGAGCGAGGCGAAGGCGAGCGAAGCTCTTATGGATCGACTTTTGCCTTCTACGGCCGCAAAACTCTCGGACGGCTCAACCGATCTTGACCAAATTTTGCTTCGACATTGCATAGAAGGTTGTTACCTAAATAGAATTTCAACCAAGTTAAGTCACGTTCTATAATCAAGAAATAATACGAAAACCTTTAGAGCTCGAACTAGTTCGCTCAAAATTGTTCTAAATAACTACACAGAAAAAATATTCATTTCAAATCAACAATAATTCTCATATATAAGCAAAAATATAAAATCTTCTTTTACGATTTTGATAATCTTAAACATAAACTATATTTCTTTATGTGAGCAAGTTATTGTTCGTGATTATCAAAATCTTTAAAGATTTTATATTTTTGCTTGTATATGAGAATATTATTGTTGATCTATAATTAATGTTTTTCTCTGTGCATACTAACATTTCGGCGTATGGATTTCGGCCATCCTTAGTATAGTATATATATACGATTACATTAAAATAAACTACACGTTACATTAAATTATATTGTTCTCAACATTTTATGAAATGTCCCTTCGCGTTACAACTACTTCGTCGTCGTTTACGGTCAAGTTTTTAAAAATTCTTTCATGTCCTTGAAGAATATCGACAAATGATTTCCTTATTCAAGCTAGGGAGAAATAAAATTCACGACAAAACAGAAATGTGTATTCAACGGCTCGAGTCTATCACTGTCAGAATCGTGATTAATCCGCAGGCTCGCTCAACTCAAACACTTTAATTTAGTCTCCCGCTCGCAAAGCGACAAGCGATCCGCGCTACATTTTCGCGTCTAACCAACTAAGATCGAAGCGTAAGGAGCAAAAGAGAAATGTAGAACTTACGGCCGTACAGCCGTTGCAACGCGTAGCGACTCGACAAAGGTGTACTTGCCAAAAAGGGCGCAGAGGTCCCGAGGGGGCCGAAATGATTGCGAGGGGCAATCGAGCACGTCGGTGGGAACGCCAGTCTTTCCTTCCAGGAAGGTAATTTCAAGTTGGCGGGTAGGTGGTCACGCGATTGCGTCTTACACGTGGAAGAGCCGCGAGTGGCGGAGCGAGCTCAAAGCGAACCGATCCTCCGCATCGGGCCCGAGTTAAAGACTACCTGTCCGAAAGCCGGTGTTGTCGAGAGCCCTCGGCTCGGCCGAGGATCTTCCCTTCCCCCTTGAAAAAATCCGCCCAACGGCCCGGTCGTGCGATCGGAGGAGGCCGCCCGAGATCGAGGGGGAGACCGAGGGTGTCGCCTCGCGTATCGTTCTTGCCCATAAAGAGGCTGTTTATCAACGACTACTTTCAGAAGCGGTGACTCACGCGGGTCCGACGCAGATACAACGTTCCCTACCGAACCTGTCCATCGTCACGCGTAAGCCGCGGGGAGCCACCGGCCCTCCGCTCCGCACACACACGCCCGCGGCCTTTTATCTCTCATTTCCGCCGAACCGGGGTTTCCTCGTCCTTTTGCTCGCACAAACGAGCCTTAGACGGGTTTTTAGCCGGCGTGACTCACCTTCTTCTCCGCTCGGACGTGCGTGCAACGAGATTTCGGCCGGTCACCGTGAAAAGACTCCGATAGACTCCCCGCCGGAGGAAGTGCCCTTAACGGCGCCTGTCCGAACGTGCAGACGCATATTATTATAGAACAAAGCGTTTGTCTGGAGAAGAAAAAAAATCGGTTTGAGGCGTCAAACGTATATCCAGAAATACACCGACGGCTGAGAGAAAATTGTATCCGATTGATTAAAAACGGATCCTCGGATCGCGAGTGGATTTCGCGCGCGGAGAATTTCGCACGCGAACGACCAGACGGATACTGTTTTGCTCGTTTATTTGTCGCGAGGCGAGGACGGCGACCTCGTTTGTACGACGCGCGAGTAATCTCCCAGCTAGGGACCGTGTTCCTCCGCATAGCGCACGTACGACGATGGGACATCGTAATGGAACTGATACACAGCTTTACGCACGCAGAATTGGCCGTGTCTCTCTCTCTCTCTCTTTCTCTTGCGCGCGCGATAAGATTTATCTCCTTAGAAAACCAATTGCGTCGCACGGCCGCTAATGGATTTATCAGTAAGGGAAATTCTGCCGGGAATACGAGAATGTACAATGTCCCTCCGGGACGAGTCACTTAAGGAATCCATTACTAGGAATGGAGATTGCCGTGCTGACGCGGCGGCGGCGGTGGCGAGGTGACGCGCTGGCGAATAGGCGAGGAGGAAACGCCGCGAGTATACCCGTGAAACGAAAAGGAAACGAGAATCGTGGACTAGCGAGCCTGTAGGAAAAGAAAACCAGTATATTTAGTGGTCTCAAACGCAAGGTCGAGGAGGAACGGGCGCGTCACGGACACGCGAGGGGCCCAACAATATTCGGCGGTGCGCGCCTCTATCTTTATTCTTCTCTCCCGCGCCCGCGCGCACGCGCGTGTACATACGCGTGAAGCGAGGATACCGTGGGAACGGGCCCCGGCATAACAGGTAGTAAGACAGTCGCGTCTCTCTTTCTCATCCTCTTCCATCGTGCTCCACCACGCAACCCAACGTGCATCCGTGCGTGTAGTACCGGGCTCCATTGAATTTTTATGGGATATTCTCATTAGCGGCAATCTCACCTCGTTCAAATTCGAATATTCGCGCGATCTCGTCGATCCTGCGAAGGAAACGCGGAATGTAAGACAGAGGCCCGAAAAAAAAGTGACGCTCCTTCTTTCTCGCACGCAAAAAAGAAACCGCGCGCCACGCTGAGAAATGCGTAAACAAAATCGTGACAAAGCGCCAAGTTGTATACACAGTGACACAATCGCGAAACCTTGCGCAAATAAACGCGCGTATCGCGTCGGGCGCGCGTATGCGCGTTGCGAAACAAATGAAATCGAATAATCGGCGCGAGTGTGAAAAAAATTGAGGCACGTTCGAGCGCGCACGACGCGCGGCAAAAGACACTTCCTCCCCGTTGCCGCCTTCGGCAAAGTTACGCATTCGCCAAGAGGTCCGTTATTTACCTTACGTCACTGGACGCGACCAACTCCGCTCCTTTCTTCCGGCCCCGCTCCCTCTTTCTCTCTCTCTCTTTCTCTCTCCCTGTTTCTCTCTCCGTCGTGCGTTGTCCACAGGCACCGCCGTTACGCCATTTAGACTCGCTCCGGGGTTTCTCCACTAGTTGAATGTAAAACTGACAGTCGCGACCGCGAGCGCAGCTTGCTCCAGTCCGACGTGGCCTGCGCGCGCGCGTATCAACGACGCTCCGCAAACACACACACACGGAAGGGACGACGTCCCCTAACCTCAACCTCGGCGTCAACCTCGACGGCGCCCCGCGACGCCCGTGATGTGACAGGGCCTGCGCTCCCGACGCTCGAACGCGGCTCGTCGTCACACACACCCTCGGACGCGCGCACGGAGACCCGCTCGCGATGGCGCGCGCGAGTGCGAAGCGAACTCCGAGCGAGCTACACGGGTTTGACGCGCGCGTAACGTAACGTCACGTTCACGGCGCGCGCGCGGTGCTGCGACTGAGACGCCGCGCGCGGCGTGCACGGCTTTAACGCGACCGGACGGCGGTGGCGGCGTCCTTGTCGCGCGCGCGGCTCCCGCTCGCGCTCTCGCTCTCGCACTCGCACACTCGTCACTCGCACACCGCGCGCACCGAGTGCCATGCCCTGCCCCGCGCGAGATTGGCGCGTTTAGATTAGGTACACTCGCGAGAGACTCGTTTCTCGATGCGTGACCGGTAGCTCTATCGGGTAGCTATCGAATGTACACAGACGCCAGTGTAGTAATTTGAACGCTCCGTAGTCGTCCGGATGCACTCCGCGGATTTCTTCCTCGTTCGATCGAACCTTTCCGAGTATAGCGACGCGACGTATCGCGGAAATATATTTTGTTATCGGTAGAAATCGGAAACCGCGCCGTCCGCAATAGTCTACGTACGACTATCTGTCGTCTCCGATGAAACGCGCTCGTATTTCGCGCGTTATCATTACGCGAGATATTTTTCGCTCGGACGGGTGACGCGATGCTCCGCTGCTGGCCCCGCGGCGTAAAAACGTTGACGTGATGTCACGAATTCTGACATGGCTCGCGGAATACAGATCTCCTTCAGCAAACACAAATATTATAACAGTATTATAATATAACGTTAAATTATAATCTCCTACTCAACAATATAACAACAATGTAACATGTCTTGCACTGAGAGAAAAATATAGTTACTTTTGGACTCAACCATAATTTTATACTTTATACATAATTTCTAACGATAAATATGATTAACTTAATTATATCATCAATTATGTTAACCATAATTATCATTAGAAATATTATGAAATTGTGGTTGAGTCCAAAAGTAACTATTTTTTTCTCTCAGTGTATATATAATAGTTATATTGCTAAGTAGGAAATTATAACATTGATGTTACATTACTGTTACTTTGCATTGAAAAAAAATTTCTGGTTAAAAACGGACGAATCGGAAAAATCTTGTAGGATTGATCAAATAATTGGTTATTCTAATAGGAATTCTGGTTGTTGTAAGTTACAAAGTATTGAGTTTTATTATAATAACCAGAATATTTGATCAGTCCTACAAGATTTTTCTGATTCGTTCGTTTTTAACTAGAATTTTCTTTCAGTATGTGTTTATTGGGCTCTCATTTTCATTTTATAGATCTCTCAACTTTGGGCACGAATTTCGAAAAAAGAATCGCCTTTGTGCCTGCACAAACTTGTTACGCTGGCGGCGTCAGCCAGGTGTTACGAGCGTATAATACAATACCTTTTCGAATCGACAAAAGATAGAGAACCGTCTTTTGCCAGGGGTCTTTTTCGAGGGAGCGCGTAAAAGCGAGGAAGAAAGACCGGCTCGGTTTCGGGCGAGGCTTCGATTAAATCACTTTCACCGTCGTCGGTTACGTTCGTGGCGAACATGCGGAGTCATACGGTATAACGGCCACCTAATCTGGATCCCGCGATCTTGACCGTCCCGATCGAATTCACTTCGCGTGATTGTGACTCGTTGTCGCCGAGCTACGCTATGCCCGAGGCGTGGGTCGAAGTTGGTGGTATCGTAAATCGCTTACAGCGACAGACAATAAAATCCTGTGCTATCGCGAACGCGCGTCAATTGTCGATCCGTTGCGTTTCGTCACTCGGGATAATCGATGATCGGCGGCTCGCGTTTGTCAGCCGCCTAACACGCGGATTAATGGCAATCGGCTGCGAAATATCTCCCGTAATAACAATCGATCTCGCGCGGCTGCAATTTGCCGACGAGACCGCTTCATAAACTCCATATCCCGAGGCGTACAAGGCGCGTCTTAACTCTTTTGTACTCTCCAACTGCATCGTCAAAAACATTTAAAGATTATGCATGATTCACGATTCGACACAGTTCGATACACGTAGTTTGCTATTTGTATATAATAAATTTGTATATAATATAATAAAATTCTATAAAAAGATCTAACAAAGGAATAAGATGAACGCACTGAAAACAAATTGTGGTTAAAAACGGACGAATTAGAAAATTTTGCAGGATTGATCAAATATTCAGCTTATTATAATAGAAATTCTTATATAATAGAATATAATAGAATTTATATATTAATTCTTATTATAATAAAACTTTATAACTTATAATAATCATTAATCCTACAAGATTTTTCCGATTTCGTTTTTAACCAGAATTTTTTTCAGTGTGGACATATTCGTCGAGTTTGCATTTGTTGTTTAAAACTCGTTGCAACGCGCGAGCGGTCTTTTCGACAAAATCAAAGAGCGTTAATCGCTAGTGAATCTAGCGTTAGCCCGAGAGATCGCGAAATCAAACCCGAGAGAGACCTTCCACCCGGGCGCGATCGATAAAAGCCGCTCTATGCCGCTCTAATTCCCGCTACCGGGTGCTCTTCCGAGGCCCCACGGCGATTCCCCGTTTTCTCGCTGTCCTCGTAAGGAAGCGGGCAACCTCCGACGCCCCGGATCGGGCACTCGATCCCGCCGCGGGCTTCTTTTGCACGCGGGGCTAGCTTTCGTTTCCCCGTATACGAGTCTTACGTGACGCACGGTGACCCCGTCGGCGATCGCGTTTCACCGCGCGGCCGATTGTCGCCGCCGCGCCGGGGAGACTGTTGCGTGACCGTGATCGGCGGCCGTTATTGGTAGAGGCGTTGTGTCGGAGCCGGGGCGTTCGCCCGACGTGAAATCGAAACGAGGTCAATTAGCTGCCCGGACAGGATAACAAGGTTAACGCGAAAACGTCGCTACGCGGAAATTCACCGTTGATTTATCGTACTGCGAGTAGCGTCTTTCGACGGGAGATAATCAAGCACACCGCCGTTGTACGCGGCCGCACGCGACGGAAGGAAAGCTCGGGCGCGCGGAACGAGAGAGCGCGAGAGGAGCGTTAGGACGCGGGGCGATTTTTAAAACCGCCACGCGAAGAACAAACTGAGGAAAGACAAAAAGAGAGAGAGAGAGAGAAAAAAAGCGAACGAATAAAAGGAGAGAAAACGACGACGTGCGCTAGGCGAGAGGGACGGGAGTCCCGTTTTCCCCGGGAAAACGGGGAGCTGGCCGACGCGCCCCAGATTCCGCCGCGCGGCGCTTCCTCCTCGACTCGATGCCGCGCGCGCGAAAGCGGCCCATTGTCGCGCGTGGGAGCCCTCGAACGTTTGCGCTCTTGTAATTCGTCGCAATTGCTCGGATATTCCGCCCGTAATTCCGTCCATTTGTCGACGCTTATTAGGTCCGCGGCCACTTAACCCTTCCGCCGGCAGCTCCGACGTTAATTACGTCCAGGAGCGTTCCCGGGGCGACTCACGCCCCGGCCCCCATCGTTGACGGATGCGTCTGCCGTAATTGCGCGTCCTCTTAGAAATGTGACTGGCATCACCTCCGGGCTGGAATTAACCGGTAGAAAACGCGAGCGAAATTCGCCGAGTCGATCGCTCGCTATACCGGCGTCTTTCGATTCTCCTCGCCGCTATCGGCGTAAATCGATTACAGGTATTCGTGCGCTCGGACGTTCTAATTCCTGCTTCCCGCAGCTATTTCGAACGCTCTAATGACTCTATACTCATTCTCGACTCGGCATGCGGTGCTATCGTATCGATTCGGCGTCAAGGTGTAGGTAAAATTTAAAGGATTCCCGATTCGTAGAATCCGCTCAGATATATCAAATTTACTCTCGAGAAAAAAAAACGTCTAGGACGAATTTCTCGAACGAGAAAGAGACGACGCTCTTGATAAATCATAAAAAGTTTACTTCTCCCCATATTACATCGGCTTAGAGAAAATTAAATGAACCAATCTGATCGTGCTCCGGTAAGATTCGAAAGTGCATAAATACGTTGGGAACATAAAAAAAATCGACGATAAGAGTAATTAACCAGGCAGATAACAAGTTTCCGGTTGAGCGGAATCATTAATATCCGACCGTCGCGAATCGAAACGATTTCTTTAATTATTATCTCGTATATAGGGCAGAAACAATCTATTTTCCAATTACATATTTTCTAAGTGTAACTCTATCGACCGAGAAATTAATAATAATTACGATTAATGATGATAATAATTTGAAAAGCAATGTTCAAATATTTCCTTATCTCTTGATATCAGAAATAAAAAAATGTCGCCAACGAAACAGCGAATAAAAATGAATAATCGAGCGAAAACCGACGTTAAATTTGCAAACGCGCCACAGTAATTCGTTAACATGCAAAGAGGAAAGAGAGGGAGGGTGCGCGCATACAAAAAAAAGATCATATATTCTGTACATTGTCTGCACGTGTCTTCCGACACGTGCCAGATGAACGAAACGTGATTACAAAACTAATTCGTCTGGAGTAATTTGCTGATAGAATGCAACTGGAAAAGTACTGCTTCTTCATTAACAACTAAACTCCCTTTTAGAAATGCTATGGTAATCTGATATAACACTGCCTCCCTTTTATAATATTATGATAATCAACACTTCTCTCGAGCAATATTATCTTAAAAATCTGTCTGTTCCTCCTTAGCTTGCAGTTAGAAAAACGCAACGCAAAGGAACATAGAAAGAGCAAGAGTGTAAAACGAAAAGAAAATGGATGAGAAATGAATGAAGAAAAAGAATGAGAAAAAGGTTTGGAATATATTTCATCTAAACGTCGCAATGTTCTCGCTCGATTGAGGACACGTAATAATTTAAGAAAAGCTTTTTTTTTAACTTCTTTGCTAAATGCGTGATGCCATCATTTAACAATAAGATTGATACATTGATCGAAACATCTTAATTTCTTTTTTTGAAAAATCTTGTTTCATGTAAATTATTATTGTTATTTGAAACTTGTTATTTGAAAATTTTACTGATTGTTATCCATTTACGTATATACACACGTACATATTCGATATATTCTCTCCTTTTTTCTTCTTTTCTTATTAAATTATCGGAATCGAATAAATCAATAATAATAAACCAATAAAATTTGGGGAAAGCAAGAGAACGTTCATGATCCTCTTCTTGGCGGGATCTTCCAAAAGCGAAAGGCCTTCGCGTTCTTTGGAATTCGACCGGCAACTTGAGGTATTGTTAGCACGTAATTTCTAAAAGGTCAGAAGAGACGAGCGGACACGCTCCGCGGAAACGTCGGCAGAATCGATATAGTAAAAGGCAACGCGGCCTTCTTGCTCTATCGTAATTGCGCTAAAAGTCACCGCGTATTCCACGTATAGTCCTGCGAAACGACAAGTGAATTAACCCGGCCACCGCGACCCGTACCCCCGGTAATGTTGGCGCGGCTCCGGATCAAGTTTCGCCCATCTCCTCTAATTTCGAAACAAACACCTAATTGACCCGGAACCTTGGCTTTAAATAAACGAGAACCGATCTCTCGAGCCGGTACGTTATTGATAATAACGCCAAGTACACGCCGCAACGGGCTGGGATCTTAATTAAATTTCTGCGCGCGAATCATAAGCGTGCAAAGAGCGGCTTATCGATGGCGACGGTAATAGAATGCACTTTACACGTGAGGAAAATGGCGACGGCTAAAGACCGAGAAATACGAGCGGACACTGTCGGCGGCGCGGATCTGATAAGGCCTAATCGCGGCGAAACGAAAAGCCACGAATAAATCGGCCTCGGGTGCCAGGCTACGCGTAAGGCTATAGCGCGATAGATAAAGACATGCATTATTCCGACCGGGCGAGACTCTAGCCTGCGAAAGCCGGGGCGTACTTTCAGAGAGCCGTCTCGTCGGACGGTTCCGAGATCTCGGGGCCCGATAGCCGGCTAGAAATATCCGCCATTTTTTTTTTTCACGGGATTAAGAGACCCACTCCGATTCCGTCCGTCGCGTCGTAGCCAAAGCGAGGAGGCCGGCACAGCCGCGAGAGGCTGAGAGGGAGCGCAGAGTCCGCCCGGCTTTCTCTACTTAATCGATCATGCATCGTAACACGCGGCGCGGCTATAGCCCGATATAGTTGTCCCGATTCTATCCAGTTCCAGTTCGCGCATAATTTATTAAGGGCTGCCTGGGAACGTGAAACATATCCGAGGAAGTGACCGGCGGTACCGGCCGGCCGGCGGCCCGGCCGGCGAATAGGATCGTTATCGCGGTCGATTTCCATGCCGCGCCGGGCGAAATAGAGCAAGCCGGGGCACGCGTTACAACAGAACGCAAGCCGTGCGTGTGGCTTTCTAATCCGCCGGCCAGCTCGCGCGGCGATTCAATTGGAGGAGCACCCGCGTATATTCGAAATTTCCGTATTTTCCCTCGAGATTTATCGCCGCGACTTACAATGTCGCGCTACAGATCTACGCGTACGGGAGAAAAAAAAAGCGCCTCTCTTACACCGTTCGTTTCCATAAATTTATTCCTCGCGTTTTCATTTGTTCTGCTGTGGTATGCTTTTTTTTCCGTCCCAATTGCTAACTCGCGTCTCGCTCGGTGCAGCTGGCGCGTTTCCGTTCCGGAAGTAAATTCAAAGGGCCGTTATTGCGCTTCCGCGTGTCCGTATTGCGACATCTCTGTACCGCGCCGGTACATAATGCCACGTTTGTTGTGTATCATTATGTATGTATGTATGTATGTTCGTTTGCAGGAAATGAGACTGTAGCTTCAAGAAGATGTGATTTAAATTAAGACCTCATGTATCATATTGAGTAAAAATTAAACAAAAAAAAAACTGAAGAATGCATAATGCCATTCGTGTTTACTTATTTCGCGCTTCCGCAATTTCGAATGTAATTACATTTCGGAAATGTTCTCTGTGAACGAGTTGTGAATCATCCAGATCGTCAATTATCCCGCATTTATTGCCTCTCCCGGAAGAAAAGAATAATTGAGGTACGTAAAGTTGACACCCCGAAATGTGAATTTTTACAAAATTGATACAGCATTTGATTGTCCATCGTCCCATAAATAATCGTTTTTTTGCATCTTGCAAAAAAAAGTTAAGAAGAAACAAAAAACTGGACAAATTATGGACAATCAAATGCCACGTCAATTTTGTAAAAATTTGCACTTCGAACTGCCAATTTTACAGATCTGAATAATCGCATAACACGGTTCCATTGGTGGGGACTATGACAAATGGCAGATGCAAGATGAACGAATGAATTTCAATTAGCACGCGCTCGATGCGCTGATGAATGCCTCTGCCTATCTTTAAATTTGTGCAGCTGATCGAGCAGGGTCCCACCCTCGATCAAGAGGGATCATTATGAAAATGTGATATTGAGAGAAGAGGAGTGGAAAGAAGTACAGGCGAGGGGCATTGCGCTGAAAATTGTCGGAAAATCTGACGAAGGCGGGAATTAATGAAATTCCGAAGAAGTAATAATGCCTCGTATGCGCGTTCTTCGGGAGTCAAACAAAAATGGGTCAAGCGCGAGAAAATCCGAATAGATCCGCGCCTACCGCGCGCGATCGTATTCGAGCGACGTTATGACAATTTTCAGCGGCGTTTTACGGCCGACCACGTCACATTGACGTCCGCCGTTTTATTTTGCTGAAATTACGACTTCCCGAAAAGGTGGGCGACGAGCGGCGATAGAACGAGCTTTACGAAGTGTAACTCAATACAACCGAGAGTCTTTCACCCATAAATGTTGAATAAAATACATACCGCTTCAAGTTTCATTGTCTATTTGAGTAAATGGATATTTTTGTTAGAAAATAGCAAAATCTCTCTCTCTCTCTCTCTCTTTCAAATCGATAGGATTACGAACGCGAACGATATGGACGATGTGTCAATCGCGGATTCATCATTTCAGCTATAATATCGTCCTCCTTCACGACGCAATCGCGTATAACGTCGCTATTCTCGAAGAAAACCGAATCGGCGAAATCTCCTCTCGTATGCCGTTTCTATGACGACAAAATGGAAAGATATGTTCGATCGTCCAATGTGCGACGAAGGGAGTATCCTTAATCATTCTAGTCGCAAAGCGTAATGGACCCTCTGAAAGAGTCTTCTAGATTTCCGCGTCTATGATATCGGCAAACAAAAAGTTATTCCAATCAGAAATATTATCGTTTCTTAAAAAATCTAACGGCACTGTTACGCCTCCCACGTGTATTACAAACTAGTAGGGATACTGAACCTTTAAATTGTAGATAGTTAATTGAAATTTCGTACGTGTTATCTCGCGCCTCACGTCATCGGTCAAATTTTGCGCAGAAGCGAAATCACTCGGCGGAAAATTAATTCTCTACCTCGCTCATTACCGAAAGATCACAGTCGATCGCTCGCGAACGGTATATGTAAGGATTCGTTAATTAAGATTTAAATGTCCTACAGTAACGCGAATGCCTCTCAATCAACTTGAATCTCAAACACGTCACAAGTGGACTGTTATATTACATTTTCAACCTACTCGAGATTTCGATTTTATGCAGAGCGTTACTATTTCAAAAGTGATTTTATCTTGAGGAAGTTTCGCGATTAGATATTTTAATGGAGAGTATTCGGTAATGAGATTCCGTAAAGCTACATCATATGCAATATTAAACCGAAAAGCTCCAACGTTATCTGCATGATAATACATAACCATATGCGTTACAAATTATTTCGTGACCTGTGTGTACTAGTGTTACACTTTTGTTCCCTTGTACGCGGAATTCCCCCTTCGTTCGTTCTGTTCAACTATTACCTAGAAACTCAATAAAGAGCGTCGTTGTTACAATGGACTTTTCCAAATGTCAAAACTTATAATACTCGATGAGATGGCGTGTGTCATAATTTATATACTTATAAATACAGTTGGAATTGTTACTCCGCCGCGACTCATATTATTCAATACTTAGTCTACGCGTATTATTCAATACTTAGTCCACGCGTATTATTCAAAACTTAGCCCACTCTACTTCCTCTAGCAAATACGTAAATAGTAATGCATAAAGTTATCACGGGTGTTTAAATCATGCATTATACGCGCCGTTAGAGGTGGGAAAATTGTCCAAAGTTCCGCGAAAATGCCGGTCCGTTAATAGCGAGAGACAGTTTCTCGCTACGGATGTTTAGACCGAAAGTAAGTGCAAATGGTCGCAGAACTGGTCGTGTATATACGGACAAATTGTGAAATTTATCTCCAGCG
The DNA here is from genome assembly GCA_011636635.1 of Tetramorium simillimum. Classification (NCBI taxonomy): domain Eukaryota; kingdom Metazoa; phylum Arthropoda; class Insecta; order Hymenoptera; family Formicidae; genus Tetramorium; species Tetramorium simillimum. Next base: position 22,107 of record VBVQ01002559.1, read on the forward strand.
AGAGATTTCGATGAGTATCGCAGGCAGAATAATATCGCGAGTAAGCGTAACCATCACCGCTGGCGTGCTTACAAAGAAAGCGCAAATGCCGCGCATCGTATAATTATATGCATATTCGTTCGTTCGCAATTTGACGGCACGCAAAGGTTTCCGGTCCGACGCGGTCACGCGAGTCGGATACCAAACCCGCGGAATAGCCTAACATCAAAGAACATCCCCGGTATCCGTGCGTTCCCTAAATTGCCGCAACATCGTTCGGCCAATTCGAGCGAGAATTTAGCCACCTGAAGCCGCTCTGAGCGGCTCGAATCCCGCTCGGTCTTCCGGCAAGTGGCGAAGCGGGGAAGACTTTGTCGAGAGTATCGTGTACAGAGCGGATGCCGCGTTGGCCGCGGGCAGTAATTTCAGACTCGCGGCAGAAAATGGGAACGGTTGACACGGCCGCGCGGGGTGTCGACCGACGGCTGCGGGCAAACAAAGAGGCGAAGGAACGCACGGCGGCCGCTTCATCATCGTGTCGGGAAATCAAAACAACGAAGGACAAGGCGATGGAAAAACAGGGAGCTCCCCGGCTCGCGTGCGGCATGAATTAAACATACGCTGCTCGCGATCCGGGCGACGGAGGCGAATGCCGAGAAGCGTCGCGCTGGCAGAGAGCTGAAGGGTGGAATGAAAAGACGACTCGGCAAAATTGGAGTCGACGACGAGGGAAAAGGCCGAGGCGAAAGGCGGAAGCGGAGCGCGGGGAGGTTGGTGGACAGACGGCGTTCAAGACTTTCAGGCGCTGCTGAATTGTCGGGCTCCTACGGCTCGTCGATGTATATCTACTCATTAGAAAATACTTGAACGAAGTATATGCATGCACACGCAGCTTGCGTGAAACTTATATCGCGGCCTCCGATGGAAACCGTCAGCGTTCTTCGTTCGATTTCCGTTATCTACGCTTCGGGCAAAGTTCGCAACTACGTGGAGTACCCTATCGACCCCTATATTAGTTATTCGCAACACCCATCCCTAGCCATGGGGGCCTGTCCGATGACTGAAGGGACAATAGCTGGAGTTTACGAGGACTCGGCCCCGAAACTTGGCTCCGACGTCGAACAGTGGAACGAAACTCGAAACCCACCCCCGTGAGCGAGCACGTCCGCGACGACCTCGGTCCTCACCCGCCATCCAGCCACCACTCTCGCGTGCTCGTTCGCCCTCGGCAATCTCCGCTGACGATCGGTCGCGCGCAACCCTCTCCAACGAGGCGGACAGGATGACCGGGGAAAACGACCAGCGGAGAGGGTGCGGCCGAACGCGGGGAACGACGGAGAGGCGAGAGCGGTTACGAGAGCGATATACGGTTTTACGAGCGCGATGAGAAGCGCGCGACGGAAAAGACAGAGGCGGAAAGGAGGAAAGACGCGCGTACGCATATTTTTGGATCCTTTCCCCATCCCTTTCTCGCCCGCTCCGGGCCTCTCTCGGGCCGATATGTACGCGTAACACACGCATGAACGTGCGTTCGTACATGCAGAGGATAGAGCCGTGACTCCCCCAACGCGCCGCGGGCGAGAGGGAGCGCGCGAGTAGAAGACAACCACGCATACAGTGTCAGACGGGCGCGCGTACATCCTTTCACATGCGTATACATAGATACTCGTATAAACTCCCACGTATGTATGGTACGTACAGCATCGGGCGGAGGGGCCCGGTGCACCACCAAGTCGGGTTCCCCGAGACCATTCCCCTCCATACGGATTAGGTCCATCTCGCTCGACCCTTCGGCCGTCCTCTCGCGCTTCTCGCTTTCGCGCGCATGTTTTCCGCGTGCTGGCCCCTCTGACCCACCCGTAGCCGCTCTACTCTCTCGCGCAAACGCTGTGCTCGCGTTCTCCCTACCATCCCGAGCGCCTCCGTCCTCTTTCGACTCGTACGCTTCCCTATCGCCATCTCTCGCATCTCCTACCCCCGCGGAAATATGCTCGACATAGCAGCAACGGCGGCAGCGGCGGCGGCGGCGGTGGCGATGGAGGTGGAGGTGGCGATGGTAGAGGAGG
>VBVQ01002560.1:0-24147 GCA_011636635.1 Tetramorium simillimum
GATCAAACCGATGGCACCACCTTATGTCCCCCTCGAAACCATACAACTTTTGTCTGAAACATTTTTGCGAATCTTCCATATTTTTCGAGATATTTGTCTGTACTGATTAAAACGAAACATTCTGTAGATAATAGGTCGTATTACATTATTAAATTAAGGGAACAGGTGAGAGAATCACGAATGGGAAAACAGTTGTAAGAAACAGCTTAGCAATGTGATGCCTGGGACGCGCGAAAGACAGTGTTCGATTCTGACGAGGGGTGGGAAGAGACAGGAAGAGGGACAGAGAGAGAGAGAGAGAGAGAGAGAGAGAGAGAGAGAGAGAGATCGTAATAATTCAAAGCAATCCCTGATAACATCGTACATAGAACACATATCGCTACGAGTCGTAATGATGTAATAGCAACGTATTTGCAATATTTTTGCTTTCTGTGCAGCCTAGAAATAGAGTCTAGAATGTAGAGCCTGATTTTCGAACTCGTAAGAAAAATTTTCATATACGTAAATAACGCTGCGTAGTCACTGATTGGTATATAATTTGAGTTCTAAAAGCTATTAGGGGGGTTCTACAATAAGTTGTAAATGCCTTGTCGCCAGTCACTAACGTTGTGATACAACAATGTGATTCGTCAATTATGTCGTTTGCGACTGATGACAAGGCATTTGCAATTTACTGTAGAACCCCCCTTACACACCGAGTTTGAGAATCGGGCCACTGGCTATGGTATATACATGTTCCTATTGAGCGAAACAAAATTTTTGAAAAATATGACAGAATCGATAGAAATTGTTATAGAGAGCATAATAATTTGAAATATTTGATTTTTTACTTCGCATATAAATAATTTTTTTGAAGAGTATCTCTATCTATTAATCTTATCTCCTAATATAATCCATAATATTTTTTGGTCAGATTTGTGAAAGCGATTAAAGTGAAAAGCCTTTTTAATAATTCTTGCATTGTGAAATACAAGTTGGCATTTTTTAAATCTAAAAATTTATATTTTATAAAATTGTTTTTTTTTAGGTACTGTTAAGAGTATCGAAATGTGAAAAATGAAAAGTTTCGCGTGAACTCAAGGGTTCCAACCAATGGAATCGTTGCGTTTATGTGAAATTGTTCACTTTTCATGTTCCGTCCTAGGAGAAAAGTTACATGATCAGAACCAAGAATGATGTAAAGTTAAAATGACAATTTTTATAATTAATACCATTTCTGTAAAAAGTAATAATTTTTGACTGTATTGATTTTTTATTTCAATTTGGAAATCATACTCAGGAAAATTTTACTTAGCTTTATTATCAATTTGTAGCCGAATAATGAAAATTTGATCACATGCAACGCGGTAAACACGTAAAGTGGAGTTTACATATGCAATATGCGGCTACATTTTTTTCTAAAACTAATCGATTAACGAGACTCTACTTTTTAGGGACTGTAGTGCAGACAGAGATTTAATAGTTTCTGCATGCGAAAACGTTTGCCGTACGAAAAGTGACGCAATGACCAATTTTCGTTCTTACGAAACAGCAGTACAATGTTTGTTGCGCAGCAAGAAGCGACAAACATTTTCGTACTACTACTTTTTCGTAAGAATGGAAATTGGGACGGTTTTGTATGCAGGAGTCATAAGGCGAAGGACTGCTTTGACGGAAAGACTTTACGCATGATTTTACGGAAATAAATTGATTGAATTTTAAAGCGTTTGTGATTTGAAATTTATATTTAGTTTATATTCGTAGTTGTAATTGTGAGATACATGTGTAACTGTGTATTGTGTATATATATATATACAATAATAAAACTTTTTGTTAATTCATATATTATAAAATATATAAATTATTATATATTTTATATTTATATATTTACAAAAAAGTATGGAAGAGCCTTTTTCTCTATCTTACTGATATCTACAATTTCGAAATAACGTTGACATGCCGACACGTCACGGCACAAATGAATCTTATTTCTATCTATTTATTTATTCGCGATACCTATCGCAATTAACAGATGCGCAATGACGGACACGCGTCAACGATTGAAATAAAAAATTCGATCAAAATTTCTATCGCTGTTTGAGAAATCTGCCAACAAAACTCTTCCTGACCAACGAATATATTTGATAACAAGAATGTAACATGTCGATAGCGTATAACGCGTCGTGTATGCTGGACATGTGCGCGCAAAGTTGTTCCACTTGTCACGAAATTATACAAAAAAATTAATTTCCTAAATTTTCTGTTTTTACTATCTGTAAAAATTATGTAAATAATTTTATGAAAATTGCATGATTTTATGAAAAACTCTAGAAATGTTTTCCAATCTTTTTAGACACTAATTTTAGAATTTTTATCATATATTTGCATATTTATTAAGATTTATTTTCCAAAACATGATTTTTTTGAGAATTGTTTATCAATCAAGTTCTATAAATCGCCTAATGATTTGTCTTTTGTGTTTACTTAAATATTTACTTAAAATAGTAAATAGAAAATCTGCTAACTGAATTAACTGCTATTATCATTTAATTTAACGAGTATATTTTTAACGAATTCGCCTTTTAATATTTTATTTCGTTTCTGTTCAAAAACTTACGATAGTTGTAAATTTTTTTCCCAATAAATTTTTGAATTCACAACCGACCTTGATTATGCTCATCTTTTCAAAACTGACTTGCATAATTGAAATTTATCACGTATTTCACGATTTTTAATTCTTTTTCCTTTGACAGGCAATACTTTATTCTTATTGGCGGAGTTCCTGTTCCTGGAGGGTAAGAATTGGTAAGTGAAAGTTTGCTTTTATATTACATATATAAACCCTAGTAGCACTTGTCGATTTTTTTATATGTTTCCTAAACGTTTCTAATATTTTAAATACGTTTAGGAATTTATATGGAACGTGTATAAACTATCATGTGCTATCTGGAAACTATTTTATACATGTAAAATATACATCGATATTAAAACATATAAACAATTGTGTTCTGTGAGAGAGACATAACTTTCAATAATTATATTTTGAACGAATTTATTATTACCGTAGAATTTTTCTGATCTAATTTAATTTACATGTAAGACATATACATTTTGTAAAACAAAGAATTCTTAATAAAAAAAAATCATATCTGTACGTTAGAAGTATTATACGACTTAATGTTATTTCGAGACAGAATGAGTTTTATTATTGTTAGTAAACAATTTATTTTTAAAATATGTTTCTAATGTTTATCTATTTAAATGTCTGTGATTTTCCTCAATAGCATTAAATTTAAAGGAGATACCGTACGACATAAAACCTATTAATATAATAAAAGGCGATGGAGAACAACATTCCAGTGAATTCGGCGAGATTAATCCAATGAAAAAAGTCCCTGCGCTCCATATCGACAATCATACTCTGATAGAATCTGTTAGTATACTTATAATTAATCACATATATATTTTTAGTCACAGTTTTCATGATTGTTTTTCAGAAAATTTATAATATACAATTTTTATAATATAGATGAATATTCTGCAATATTTGGAAGAGACTAGGCCGAATCGCCCATTGATGCCGACAGATCCTATTAAAAGAGCTAGAGTGAGAGAGATTTGCGAAGTAATTGTCAGTGGCATACAACCATTGCAAAATGTCAGTTTATTAAAACATATTGACGAAGAACGTAGAAAAGAATGGCCACGATACTGGATCGCTAGAGGGTTTACAGGTATCCCAATGAATACAAATTTTATATATTCAAAGTTCCTTATTCACGAGAGATAAGTTCCGCCAAAATGATGTAATCGAAAACAACAATGGAATAGTGAAATATATGGAATTATAGGAGATATGGTCCAAAAAGTTAAAAATGAAAAAAAAAGTTATTAAAAAGGTGGTATTGTTTCTAATTAATCATCAAACATATAAATAATACTCAATATAATTTTATAATACTTTCTATGATTCATATATTATTAAATTGCAACAACTTTTTTAAATATTATTAGATATTATTATTAGAAATTTATTTAAATAATTAGAAGAGATTGGTTTACTCTCTTCACTTGCTATTTGATCGATAATTTTTTTGTTGCATTTTGTAGACTCTTGAACTTAAACTTATATTCGGCTATTGCTTTTTCTTTTAAAAATTAGACCTTTGTTGAAGAATTAATTTTCATGAAAAATTCATACAAAGATTATTTCATTTATTAATAGATGTAATTAAATTATAATATATATTATAATTAGAATAGGATTGATATTTTGACCGCGAATACGAAATTTTTAAATTACGAACAAAAAAAATGATCACAAATTTTCTGACTGCAAAAACAAGAAACACGAATATCGAACCAGTGAATAAAGAGCTTCGTTGTAGTAAGAATTTACAATAAAAAGTTGGAAATTTTTTCCATAAGATCTTTTAGATCTTAAATTTAAATAAATAATTATTTTTAAAAATGACTTCGTTTTTCTACTTTAAATGCTGGTAATATAAAAATTGTGGATGATTGCAATTATAATTATTTATTGAATAACAAGAAGATTGAGAGAAATATTGGATAACATTGCAATTTCCACATGTATTAAGAAGAAAATAACACTTCTAAACAGATGTCTGAAATATCAATGTTCAATACTTAATATGTTTATGTGTATAATCGAGCAAACATTGATAATACTATTTTTCAGCCGTGGAGAAGTTGTTATCGGCAAGCGCGGGCAAATATTGCGTCGGCGACGAGATAACGTTAGCGGACTGTTGCCTAGTACCACAAATATATAACGCCCGAAAATTTCACGTCGATTTGAGTCCCTTTCCCACAATTCTGAGGATGGACCGTAACTTGGAACACCATCCGGCCTTCACTGCAACTCATCCCAATAACCAGCCGGATTGTCCACTCGACGCGAAGAAGTGAATGAGAAAACCAGCCTCTTCCGCTTTTAATTTTTTAGGCGAATGAAAAGAAATGATTAAACACCACATATAATCTTAATGACAAAAGATAAACGATTCATAGCATTTATTCGTATTTCCCATATATTTAGAATTGCAGCAATTAAAAACTCTGTTTCTCTATATTATAAATAAAAATGTAATCTATAAAAAAATTAATATTTGTTAAAATAAATAATTAAATAAACACTCGAGATTTAAAATTTAAACAATAAACTTGACTTTGAGAATCAAACACAGTTCGTAATGCATGAATTAACGAATTAGTATTTAATTAATACTTAATTCTATAATAAATTATAAATTATAAATTACTATACATATAATAGATTTATAGATTTTTTATCACGGAATTGTTTTTAAAATAGAAAAGGAATATATTTCATAATTCAAAAAGAATTCAACAAATTTTTTAATTTCTTGTGCTTTATTTTATTTTTTCAATTTCTTGTGCTATTGTTTAAATTATAAATACCTATTTATTAAAAAATATAGTCCAATTCATCATAAAATTTAACGGAATATATTTTTCAATTATACGAATGGATTCAATCGATTCAATCATTATGAAAAGTTGGCATGAATATCACTAGAAGTAGCTAGAATTGCAGTTTACTGCCGCAGGTGTCGCTAGCGCTCGGCGACGGAAAGCAGCCAATATGCACACGTGCGCCGAGACCGGCGATTGGCCGCGCGGCTCGCCGGCTTGAACATAGCGACGGACGGAGCGGCGGAACGGGGGGGTGGAAACGGCTGGCAATCGAATAAAAAGGGGGAAGAGACACGGTTTCGCGCGTTCACCGCGACTCTGAATTATTTCTGACGGATTCGGCGGCATAATAACGGTGTCGCCGGTCGGATAATCGAGTCGGGCGAAAGGTGAGCGCTGTCCGCGAGAAGCCGACGATGTCCGTGATGGGTAAGGTGAGTATTTGCGAGCGATTTAACCTTCTCTCGATGCAGGTAGACAAACAGGTAGACAAATGTTGAGAGAGAAAGAAAGATAGAGAGTGGAAAAAGCTCCGGAGTAGCCGGCACTGTGCGTCGACGATCGCGCCTCATTTCGCTGCAACGTTTTTGAAAGCGTCGTGCCGGCGTATCTTCGATATCGTCGCTATCAAAAATCCCGAAAGCCACGGTCGCGCGAAAATGAGCCCCACGTTCGTTCGTGACGGCTGACGCGCGTCGATGACTGTCGCCAGACACCGGAAGTCAAACGCCGCGTATCTAGCGACTGCTTTTGATTCCCCGCTCGAGAAAGCGATGCCGACGAAACTCTCCCTCGCCAACGAATGTATCTGATAACGAGAATGTAACGTGCCAATAGTGCATATAAATGTATGTGCCGGACGCTCACACACACGCGTGCGTGCGCGCGCGCGGGATTATTACACTCGAAATTCTTGCTTGTCGGTAAACGGGACGAATAGAACTCGTGAAAATTATCGCGAAAATATTAAATAAGCTGAAAATGTAAAAATTATTACACTTATTGCGTTATGTAGGGTATGAAATGATGAATTACATAAAGAGAAAGAAAAAGCATTAGGAAACTTTTGGATAGAAAAGGAAGATATTAGAAAAAAAAAAGAAAGGAAAATCAAGAGAAAAGAATTTGATAAAAGAAGGCTGCAATCTGTGATAGAATCAAGAGTTAAATGTAAAGAGTAACAGATAATTTAAGATATGAATATGTGGTATAAAAAAATGTGTTTAAGATATTATTGTAAATTCACAAATCCCACTTTTTGGCTGTGAAGTTAAAGTGAATAAATTTTATTCATTCATTTAAAACTTATGTGCTGTTTGCACAGTTACAAACCTAATATTTCTATATGTTTCTTTTCAATCATGAAACTGTAAACTGTTTAAAAATTTCTTTGAGATTTATAAAAATTGCATAAATAAATTTATATAAATTTCATGATCTTATAAAAAATTCCAAAAATGTGTTTTACAAACTTTTTTTGGCTACAAGCTTTACGATTTTTAACATAATGTACTTATTAAGACTTAATTTTACAAAAAGTGCCGGTTTTTTGCGAATTTTTTGCATAATAGTCAGGTTCTACAAATTGCTTAATGATTTATTTATATATTTTCTTTAAATGCTATCTAAAATAGTAAACAGCCTGACATTAGCATCGTATCAACGTTTGTAACAAGAGTGTTTTAATGAATGCGTGTTTCGACACTCATTCCTGTTTACATCTGCCGGTTGTTTTAAATCTTTTCTGGCAACTTGAATCTGATTTTACAACCTCACTATTACACAATACTGAATTTTTAAGGCTGACTCGTACAATTAAACTTTACTGTATATTCATGCTCTTTCTTATTTCTTTTGACAGCCGGTGCTTTACTCTTACTGGCGGAGTTCCTGTTCCTGGAGAGTAAGAATTGGTGAGTTTGCTTGCTTTTACATTACTCATATAACTGTTTTATATACATATGTGAGATACGTATGTCAAGTGTTTGTGAATGTGATTTATAAGAAAAATATCAATTTCAAAAGCTGAATTTTGTATGAATTTATTGTTGCAAGCAGCAGAATTTTTCTGATTTAATTTAATCTTTGTGTAAGACATTTTATAATATATAATAAAAAATTCTTATCTGTACAACTTACAACGTTATCTCATAGATAGAATGAATATTACTATTACTACAATATATAAACAGCTTATTTTTTTTAATTAGTTTCCATATTTAATGTTTAATATCCAATATTTAAATGTTTGTAATGTTTATTAATAGCATTGAACCTGAAAGAGATACCATACGATATAAAGCCTGTTAGTCTGGTGAAAAGTGGCGGAGAACAACATTCCAATGAATTCCGCGAAATTAATCCAATGGAGCAAGTTCCTGCGCTCCACATCGACAATCATACTTTGATAGAGTCTGTGAGTCATGACTATTCTTACAGTTATTTAATTGTTTTCTTAGAATTTAATAATAATAAACTAAATGGCATAAAATTGTTTTAATATAGCTGAATATTCTACAATACTTGGAGGAGACTAGACCGAATCGTCCATTGATGCCAGCAGATCCTGTTAAGAGAGCTAGAGTGAGAGAGATTTGCGAAGTAATTGCTAGCGGTATACAACCATTGCAAAATCTTGTTGTTTTAATTTATGTTGGGGAGGAACGTAAGAAGGAGTGGGCGCAACATTGGATCACTAGAGGATTTACAGGTAATGATAATAATAATTGTATTAAGAACTTTTGCAATAAATAGCACGCTTGAAATCTTTTTATGAAATCTTCAGATCTCAAATTAAAAAAGTTATTTATTAAGTTAATATATAATTACGAATGACTTTATATAGCTAATGTGTCACCTTCAAATGCTGTAATATGAAAATTGAGCATATTTGCAATTATAATCATTTAATAAATATCAAGATTGTTAAGAAAAATATTAGATAACATGATTTTTTATTAAAAAGCGTCACACCTAGTATAGTTAATATACGATGTTTCAATAACAGGTTTATGTAATTATGATTAAACACTTATAATACTGTTTCAGCCGTAGAAAAGCTGTTATCATCTAGCGCAGGCAAATATTGCGTCGGCGACGAGATTACATTAGCGGACTGTTGCCTGGTTCCACAAATATTCAACGCGCGAAGATTTCACGTTGATTTAAGACCCTTCCCCACGATTTTAAGGGTAGACCGTCATTTGGAACATCATCCGGCCTTCACTGCGGCTCACCCCAATAATCAGCCCGACTGTCCACCCGAGGCGACCAAGTAGCAAGCGAGGCAGACCACCCTCTTCCTCTTCTAATCTTTTAGGAGGGTGAAAAGAGGTGGTCTGATATCATGTGCTTTCATAGTGATAAAAGGTGAACGAGTTTTTTTGTTGCATTTGTCCGCATTTCTTACGCGTTTGCAACAATTTAACGTTTTATTTCCATATCGTAAAGAAAAATCTAATCTAGAAAAGGATAGATTTATTAAATTAAATGAAAAAATAATTAAATAGTCCGATTTGTTATAAAAATTAATTAAATTTTAATTATACGAATGGGTCCAATCGTTGGAATAGTGAATATACAAGAAATTAACTTTTATTGATATATTGTCATTCAATAAATTGCATTATTTATCAAGTAGTGTATGTATGTATGTATATATATATATATATATATATATACACACATACATACACGTTAAAACAAATAGATTGATGTGTTTTCACCTTTTATCATTGATGAACTGCATATTAGCATTGAAATGGCTAGCGGCGCCACAAAAGCGAATATATCGGGCAGGGGTTTTGATTTGAACATCCTGTTGTAATACAATGCCGCTTGTTTTAAAACAAAAATACGCCATTTCTGTATTCACTCAAGAGCAAAGGGAAAGAGATATATTGGCCTATTTTTTTATTTTGTTACGTTTTGTACGATTTTACATAATCGAAATTTATCTTCACGCGGTATTTTTTTACACGATATTTTATGAAGATATATCGACCTATTCTGAATAGGTTCTGTTGAAATCAAAAGTTTAATTTTTATATACGTATTATAATTTTTTATTTTATATTTGCTTATAGTATATATAGCATAACGAGAAAACAGATGTCACTACTAAATTTAGTGAATACCCCGAAATCTTCGCTGGTATATAGGATAGTGATTCGTATTTATGTGATACAAAGTACACGCAGACAAATTCAAAACGTGAAGCGATCAAATTCGAAAGGGAACGTGTAATAAGGGAATGCGCTCTGCTCAATATCTCCCAGAATACCAACCAAAAGTACAAATCGCTTATTTCCTTTGTTATCTCAATTTTCAAGTTGTTGTCTCAATTTTCAAGTATATTAGATTTGTTTGTTTTAGTCACACTTACATTTGTTTTTTAGAATTTAGTTTAAAATTATTTTTGCAGTGAAGAAACTCCAATATTGATCGATATTTGTTTTTTATACTTTGAATTAATTTATGCGTATAAATGGCATAATAAAATGTATATTAACTCTTTGCGGTTTGAATTATTTTTTGGCAAATGAATGAGAATCAAATGTTTCATTTAATTGGCAGGTGAGTTAAGATGACGATCGTGGCTGAGATGTGAACTGTTTTAAGAATTAAAAGTTCCGAATTCAAATTTGATAAAAGATTTTATTCGATCGCCACCTCTTGGTGGAATAAAGTAATCCAGCAAGAGTATCTTGCCATGAATAGAATATCCTTCTATAGAAAAACCATTTGGAATCGGCATTAAACATTCCATATATTTGACATACAGATATATGCATAAAAACTCGAATGATGACGTAATTGGACTCTAATCTTTCTGAATTCTGCGATTTCGAAACGTCTGAAAGAAAGAGGCCAAGTTCGATTTGGATTGTAGTGACATTGGATGGATGGAACATGAATTTATTATTTGAAAAAATTTATGGAGATCTCAAAAATATTTGCCAATTATAAGCTTTATACAGTTTTGCAAACTTGAAAAATTATATGGCTACCATGAAATGCATCATATTCGAATCTAATATAAAACCGAAAAAGATTAATGCAATAATTCTTCCAATATGCGCATCATTTATTTCTTTTTTAATTTTATGTTTTCAATATTTTGATAAAGCTCACACAATACAAGTGTACAAAGTGCGAATAAAACGAACAAATCTATTGTATTGTTTTACCATTTGATGCTGTAGCGTGTCTTTTTTTACTGCAGGAATTAATTTTTAAGTTTGAACGATATTTCTTCAGAGTTAGGCAGATGTATTACCGAAAGATGTATAAGATTTTTTAAAATGAAAAACAGACTTTTATAACTATAGTTAGATAATCTGTGATTTATGTTGTGCGGAACTGAAGTTGTTTCAGTCGCTACTGCAGAGATTAGAATGTGCCATTGAAATACCGTTTTATAGTACAATCGCGAACGATTTCAAATGCAAACGAGAAACGCGTATCTGCGCAAACAGAATCAAAGTATATATTTATGCTCTTACGAATAGTTTTCCAGTTCGAGCATAAACAGAGATACCGATATTTTTCACGAATCTTTTTATAGGATCGCTCATTGTAAAGCCATTGTTATACATAGTTCCCGTATGTGCTTCGCAAGAAATTTTTATACGCGAGCGTATGTTCGTCAAAAGTCAAGTCAAATCATGTAGATATCGAACACGACTGATCCGAAACCGGTGATCAAGTTTCACTTGGCATTCCTCCTTATTGCCGCGTTATCCCTCTCGTCCTCGTTTTATAAACAGCATGTCACAATTACATTTGCATACTTGGAATTTCCATTTCCATTACTACATCTCGATGATTTCTCGCATACCGCGCACATTGTCAACTGCCTTTTCGAGACTTCGACGAGTACTTCTTCCATGTAGCCTCCAGCCTTCGTAATTATTTTTTATAGGAGATATAGTATCGTATAACGAAGGTATAACAACTTCGTGCGCTTTCTGACGGAGGGTTTAAGGATTAAATATATAAGATCGTCGCAACTTGAAATCGTTGTCCTCCTACGTATAATGTACTCTTGGGACGGGTAAAAACATGCATTCCGTGTCTCCACACACACACACATTCACACATAGAGGTATATATTATAAACGACCGAGTGATTAGATAATATGTATATAATCTTTGTACGAACAACTTCTCATTTTCGCTCTACAAATAGTATCCGCGGTACTAATAAGAGTGTGAAAACTGATCAAAATCTTCGACAAAAGCTGCGTATCTGCTTCGTTTTGATAACACCATTTAATGTAGACTATGTGATTCGATTTGTGGAAAAAAAAATGCGAGCGAATCAAGTTTGTCTGCGCTGATTTTGGGCGTATTTAACGAGTAGACTCTCTCGCATTTCTATCATGTGATCTTGTATTCCGCTTTATCCCGTATTTTCGTTCCATGTTTTTCTGCCTGATTTACAAAAATTTATATAACCCACAAATAGTCATGTAAAAGCGGAAAGTTGATTTTATCGAAAACGAGCTGTGTTATTGTAGTTAGCGGTAGCTCTTATATGATATTAGATATCTAACTCTGGAATATTACAGTTTCGTAAGATAGTTCGACTTATAAGTAAACGAAGAATGAAATTTTGCTAATTGCAGTTCTGAGACTTTATTCGTCATGAGAAGCCAGTTATAATATATTAGCCTATTATGGCGTTATTTGATTTGCAAGAATTTTCATCTTTAAATGAAGAAACTGTCCGTGATATTTTAACTCTAGTAGCAAGTTGTCTTGTATTTTATGTTTCTACGCGAGAGGAAAAGCCAATCTTTCGTTTTCGCGCTTCCTTGTTTTCGCTTCGTAGTTTTCTAAAGTAGATCTATAGATGCTTCATTTGTATGCATACTTGTCTTTTGCATTGAAATCTCTCGAGTTGGATGATTGTTTGATTTTAGTCCCTAGTTATACAGATAAGACCATACTCGCTTCCGTTGATCCTCCGCAACTCCACAGAGATTCCTCGCTACGCATAGATCTTCCTGCCGTCTCGTCTCTGACGAGCTGGCGTGTCATCGACGCGTGATACACGCATTCTATAAATGGGAATAAAAGGGAGTAAGAGGAAATGAGTAATAGAGTAAGATTTGAGTGAAACCGATTTGCGTGTATGCTAGTACGTGAGTCCGACGAGATAATAATCGTATACAAAATTGAGATCTCCCGTCAGGTCCTAAATAGATTCTTAGACGGCGTGTGACATTTCTCTCGAGAGAACGAGCGCAAAATCGTTTAAGCGAGAAAGGGAGAGTTGTACAGTATAAAGACTGGGACACATCGATCTTGTGAAACAGTAGATATTTTGTAAGCGAGAAAAAACGAAAAAAAAAAGGGAAACGATTGCGCATAATATGTTCACGCCGCTTATAGCGAATAAAAGATTCTGTGTCGATAGTGTATGTATAAGTACTTTGTAGTAGAATCGCGAATGAAATACAAGATCAAAACAGTAAGAGTATTCGTAATTGTACACTTATTACTCGAATAAAGAGCGTTTTGTCTGTACTGGCAGATCTTTTTGTTGCAAGCTGAGATCCTGTAAAGTATTATTCTCGTTGTCTCTTTTGTTTAAAGAAATCTGCGCGATTTCTGCGCTTCTATCCATTTAACATAGAATATTACGGCATATTGAATACGGCAATATTGAATGTTGCTGTACTGTTCTGTGTAAAGGAGTATCTATATTTAATTTTTTTTATTTTTAAATTTCTAAAAAATTATTTAAATCTCTCTCTTCTAGAATTGTAGTTTGTAATGAAGCGGTTGAGATTAGGAATGTAATGAACTAAAAAATAGAGTACTTTTCAAAATTTTTATTTAAATGGATAACTGAATAATGTTTTTTGTTGTTAGAAAAAAATATTTTTAATAAAATTAAGATGCGAAATTATAACAAAAATACTATAATGACAAACATGGGATTCTAAATAATCATTGCATCCCATTCGCGCATAGTAATCAGGATTTTAGCTTCGGTAAATTATCTGAAATTAAAGGTATCTTGCTCATTTTACTCTTGTCATTTTCAATTAATAACGGGAATTTTTAGAAGTTTTATTTCTTGCGCTATTAAATATATCTGAATATGGAAATTGCGTTTTCTTGAAAAATGTCATTCTTTTTTTGTTATAACTTTAGAAAAAAATATTGAAAGTGGAAAAATTTTTGTAAACCGACACAGATTATTATTATTAAAAGCATTACTATAAAATTTCAAATTGACCGATTAAATCGTATTTGTTATAACTATTTTGAAAAGTAATAATTTGAGAAAAGCGCATTTAAAGTCTTAAGACGTATAAATTTTGCAGTTTTTAATCATTTACTTTCAACTATTTATCTGTATCGGCTTCATTTTTATGGCGTTAAACTAATGGGAAACGAAAAGGAAATTTTCGATCTTTTGAAATACTTTTAAAATCTATAACTCATTAATCCTTAGAAAGCTCTTCACACAGATGATTGTAGTTGAGTTATTTTTGATACTTCATTTAGTACCCAGATAGGAACGCATACTGAACATAAAACTGCATATAGTACTTAAAACTGCATTTTCCCAGCTTGATTATTTACATCTTTGTGACGTAAGAAGAAATAATCGGGAATATATATATACGAATAATCTTGTAAAGCTAAGGATATCTATCCATCGGGTGACCCGGCTACCGCCGACCACGAGCGTCAAGATAATCTTGCTGACCTTTGACTTGTTACATCATACGAGTAGTGCATTCTATAACGTGAAATGAAAAAAATTAACGAAAGCAGTTGAAAATAAATGTAGGACTTACCGGTGAGAACTGCATGAAACGCTTCATCTCCCCGCTGTTCTCTCTCTCTCTCTCTCTCTCTCTCTCTCTCTGTCTCTCTCTGAAGGTTTTCTCTTTAAAATAATCTCTGACAAATCGAATCGTCAAGGTCAGAGACATAACTTCCACGACTCGCGATCTCGACGCGAATCGTTAGATGCACGCGCAAGAGCTCGAAATAAACTGTCTGGGGCTGAATTAATTATCCGTACAAAAATAGCATTTTATTTCTTACTTCTTCAGTTTACATTACATGTCGTTCTCTCTTTATTAAAAAGCACGATAATAAGATCGTTCGAGATAGACCGATAACAACGCGATCGCCGCGGTCCTCTGCCCGCTAATGCATCACCTCCGAAAAGGTGACGCCTTCTCTGCCTTATTTACAGAAATTCGTCGTGTAAAAAGAAATACAATCCTTCGTTTCTCTTTTATTTTTTTGTTTACTGACTAGTTAGAATAGCATCTCTCATACGCTCGAGATTGTACGCCTTAGGGGAATGTAAGAGGACAAAAAAGGAAAAAAAAAACAGAGATGCGTATCGGCTAATTGTCGGCGTGCTCTCTTTCACGAGATACGCACATTACGTGTGTATGTGTATATACAAGAATACAAATGTTCGTTTGAATATATTAATTATAAAAAATCACGTATATGTGTGCGTGTATGTATTGTATGTGTGTGTGTGTGGGGATGTCTGATATGTGCGCCTGCTTTAACAGTTTCGACTGTCTAGTCGCATTTAGGGGATGAGTTTTCGCAAGGGCCTCGTCATCCACAAATAACAATTAATTTTTATTTAGAAAAATTTCTAAATAAAGTCTGATAATATCAATAATAACGAATTAGATATAACAACGGCGCGTTGCAAGACAGAAAAATAATGGGCCAATTATACGAGCAAAAAAACAAAGAGGATGTATTAAAGTTGTTGTGAAGTTTTATACTCTCCATAGTGATACTATGATACTGTCTCGCTACTTGAGAGCAAAACTTTATAACTTTAATACATTCCGCTCATCCTTTTGCTCGTACAGTTGGCCTTTTATTTTTTTTTTATTTTGCACTGCGCATAACGAGCATTAATTTCCTTATAACTGCGCGCGTTCTCTTAATTAATTGTCAATAATTGCCATCCTGCATCTCTCTTTAGAAAAATGGAGCCAGAAATCTCGGATAAACGCCCACAGAGATCGAAACAATGCGCTACGCTACTATTTTCGGGATCGTTTCGCTTTCCGTGGTACGATTTTCTTCTCCCTCTCTTTCTCTCTCTCTTCTATTTAGCTCTTTTTGTCGAAATTCGGAGGATCGTACCGTTCGCGTCGCGAATTCAACGTCGTCGGCGGTTCATCCGCGCTGCAGACGCGAGAACTCGCGAACGGACCTTACGAATTTCTACAAAATTACAAAATTGCACTTGGTTTGGTTTTTTTTTTTGTTTTTAGGCCGAGCGCGTGGGAGGGAGACCAGAGAGATTCTTGGTGAATGAGAAACGATGAGAACGCGTATGACGTATGATCATACTGCGACACTGAAATGGACCAATGGATGGATGTATGGATGGTGGCCAGGTCATGAAATGAAGAACAACAGAATGCATTTAATGAGCGATTGTTTATTATGCTCTTATTATGGTCACTTGTCATACAGGTAACGATGCTTCTCAATGAGTGAAAATAGTTAATATATCATGTTTGTCTGTTTGCTTTTTTCTCTCTCTCTCTCTCTCTCTCTTTCTCCTTTACTCTTTTTTTTTTATATAATTATTCAACATTGAATGGAATAAATTGATGATGAAAGAGAATAACAATTTATGGATGCAAATAAGTGTGGTTAGAGTGTAAAGTAATAATATTAAGATTAACCCTTCTCGGAGAAAAGAAAATGCCTGTGAACTAAATTATACTTCATCGATAACAATAAGTGGTGCCCAAAGCGGTCACGTCAGGACAGCAGATAATTGATAAGACTTCATCGACGAGCGAAAATGCAAAAGTTAAAACGCGTATTATCGCTCCCTTCTCTCTCTCGCTTTCTTTCTTCTTTTTTTTTTTTTTTTTTGATCAACAAATGGAGGATTTTCTATCGAAGCCTTTACGAAGCCGTACGAATATGCCGTACCCTGACCCTTTCGTCCGCTCACTGACAAGATCGTGCCTCTCTCTCTCTCGTTCTAGCTCTCTTTAGCCGATCGTACAATCCCTCGCATACGATTCTTTTGCCGTATAACAACACTTCTCCGCACAGTTGTCCGTGGTATCGTCGATCATCCCAACGTTATCCGACCGAAAAAAAAATGGCAGCCCCTGCAACTTTTCGTGATCCGAACCACCGAATGACAGTTCTCACGTGGAAGGTAAATTTCGGCAGAGTTCGTGCGACGATAAAAATAGCGCCGAGAGGCAGTCTAAAGAATGTCCGTGCTAATAAATAACAATTGACACCGCACTGACTTCTGTCGCGTGAATGGAGAAAAGAATGCGCCGGATCGAACGTATTCTTTTCCTTGCGCGGCTATCGAAAAGTGCGAGTTACGTTTGAGAACTGTCGCGAGGCATTTTTTTCTTTTTCTTTTTTTCCCCAGATAGCAACAATGGACCGAGAAAGACCGCGCGAAGCTGTGTGCCGGCTGTGATATTTTTCGCCGATTTCTCCCGATTATTCACAGTCGCGATGGAACGAAGATCAACCATACCACGGATGTTCTCTCGCCTCGGCCCAATGCCGTGTACGTTAACGACGTTGAGTCGGATTACAATCTTTCGCCTCGCCGTCCCGAGTTCCTCGCTTAAGTATATCCGTACCTTCCTTAGAGGAGTTACGATTACTTTTTACTACTTAAAACTTATGTATCGATAATCTTAGCTCCCTTCTTATCTGAATCGCAATACCCTTTTTTTTTCTCCCTACCCTCCTGCCTTCTCCAGCCTCTCTCTCGCGGAGGGGCGAGAGACGGATCTCTCGGAATATTAAAAAATACGCAATTTTGCCCATTGCTCGTAATGCACCATCATTCTCGTGTCCGTGTCGACAAGAAAAAAGGAAAAAAAAAACAAAAAAAAACAAGCCGAACTGTCTGTCGTGTGTGCACGCAATCGCGAGATAAAATGTGTGTAATGGGGGATGACAATGGGGGGGAGGGGGGGTGACAATTTTCCGTCTAATCGCGTGCGGTGTAAGTCAAACTCGGTAAAACGCATGATGAGAAAAACACGCTGCCGTGTGGTATGTAAGTATGTATATATGTACGTGTACGCATGTCTCTCTGTGTCTGTGTATGTCCTTAAATTACTTTATAGCCAAAGGAATGTAAGGTACAATACTTGATCGTGATTTCACCATCGGTGCGAGACGAATAAATCTCTCTATGGTACCTTCGCAGCCAGCTGCTCTCTCTCTCCCTCTCTCTCTGTTCCTCTTTCACCCTCATATATCTCGATTATATATATTTATGTATATATATATATATATATGTGTGTGTATGTATATTATATCATGGAAGATAACGCTATTTCTCCCTCTTTCTCTAATAATTCACCGAGTACGTCGTAATTGCAACGTTTCATTAAAGACTTATATCGCGAAAGTTAAACGCAAACGCGCGTCCTCTCTCTCTCTCTCTCTCACTCTCTCTTTCTGTCTGCAAAATTCTATTCGCGTGTAAGCATACACTTTTGACATTATACAATGTGTATGTGTATGTGTTTGTATGTGTATGTACGTGTGTGAACGAATCGTGAACATGTGGGATGAGAGCACACGCGCACCCACGTGCACTTGCGATTTTATATAGCAATATACGACTACTTATACTCGACAAGGTACTCAATAGTTTCCATCTTCCTCGCTTTCTCTCTCTCTCTCTCTCTTTTTCTCCCTCGCTACTTAATGTTATTTAACTGTTTTTCTTTAATTCTCCATTTAAATCCCCGAGCTGCTATGTGCTATCTCTATCTCAACAATAACAATCTCACATCCGAGAGTGTCTCTTAATCCTTCCATTTCTTGGTTTTTCTTTTTTTTTACATTACGCTTACCCAAAAATAATATACCATATTAACAGCCTAACTCTATTAATATATTCTCACTTCCGACAAAATAACATTACATACAATTTTGTACAACCCTCTTAATTATCTCGTAATGAACGCGTTCTAGTTACCACGGACATTGTAACGCCGTCTCGTTACATTTTCGATACATAATTTTCCTTTATATATATATATATATATATATTATTATTTTACTTTATTCTCTCTTTTTTTATATTTCAATCGAAGATGGGCTTAGCGCGCTACTTCATGAGAATGTCGCTGACAATTAGGAAAACGAAGATATCGTGATATGAGAATTATCTCGAATCGCGTTTAATCGAATGATTTTCGAGTACATTGTGATCTTCGATAATATTATCTTTATACTTTCGTACTATATAAATAACTTCGCCTCTGCTATTGTCAATCAATGCGATAGGATGCAATAAATAAACTCTTTTCTTTTTTTTGACGTTCTCTATAGCGATATCTTAGCGTAACATGTCTCAGTGTTTTATATGTATATATATATATAATATAATATATTACATACATATATGTATATATTAGCGATTTTTATATATTATATATATTATATATATAAAACACTTTACATAGATTTCCTTGGCTATCGGCAAATATTTGCCCTATTTATTATTTAAACATTTGATTATAGCGAACGATTGCAAAAGAGTGGCAGTAAATTAACAATTAGAGAAAACTCTTTACATAGACAAATGCAATATTCTTTCTGAAATAATTAACTGTGATATATCTCAAACAGTTTACTTGTACGGACCTATTTTCTTATTTCTTTTTAAAATCTGTTATTTTGGTCAATCAGTATATAGGCCCTCGATCCATCGATACGAATATTTTTTTGACGTCAATAACTTTTAAAATCATCATTCTTTGTTTGACAATATTTGAATTTGTCCGAATCTTAGGATAAAATTTACACAATAGATTTTCTTCTTTTTTCAGCAGTAATTTCAATCTAATTTGCCAAATTGCTGTGCACGTATACGTATATCAATTAGTTTAGACACTGTTGCATCTCTGACTTTAATTATTACCACCGATCAAACGTAGGGCAAAGCTGAAATAGGGCACTGTGTAAAACCAGGAAACGCGAACGTGTAACGCAACAACATTGGAATCAAAGTATCCATTAAATAACATATTCCTCTCAATTTGCAGCGGTCAATGTATTATAATGGAGCATGGGCCATTACCATTTCCGTATTATTCTCTCTTAACTTCATTTTTATTCCTATAATATTCTTGGCTGCTATAAGAATCTCTAGTTTCCACATACTGCAAACTAAGAGTAGGTGTATAATAATAAAGTATCTCGCGTAATATGCTCCATAACGACATTATTTAGTATTTATATTAACGTGAAATAAATGATATAGTCCGATTTTCATTGAAAACGGCCTGCGGACGTCGCGCAGGATATACACATCTTTAACAACACGTTCTACTGTTAAACGTTAACAAGTGTGGTGACCGATGGGTGGCAAGGAAAGGAGATGGATGGGAAGGGATCGGGGTGAGTGTTCGATATGGC
Source organism: Tetramorium simillimum (assembly GCA_011636635.1). Taxonomy (NCBI): domain Eukaryota; kingdom Metazoa; phylum Arthropoda; class Insecta; order Hymenoptera; family Formicidae; genus Tetramorium; species Tetramorium simillimum. Next base: position 19,888 of record VBVQ01002560.1, read on the forward strand.
ACTAAAGGGTGTAAAGTGCGGGTGACACGCAGAAATTCCTACTCTCTCTTTTCTATCCTTGGCATAAAACGCGACTGTCATCTATTCGCATCCTCTTTCATCTCTTTCCTTTCGCGTTTCTCTCCTTCTCTCTCTCTCTCTCTCTCTCGTCTCGCATCCTACTTAATGGAGCTTAATGCGAAGTGGAGTCATGAAAAGTACGATGGAACATGATTTTTTACGATGTAGCCTAACACACACAGCCAAGTAACGTGACACGCGAGTCACCCTCCGCGCGGCGACGAGTGTCAAATTCAGTTAATAGTTACTGTAACAATAGTCATAATTAGAATTGAGGCGAGTCAATGCAATTCCTACAGTTCCCTGATTACTACGCTACACCTCCACGTTTTCTTTATATATATATATATATTTTTTTTTTACGAGAGTTATAATTTAACTTTTCCTTCCCTAATTCGTTTCGTGTATTCTCATGTGCATGTGCGAGCGTACACGTCTGTATACAGAGATACGTAATTATCTTCCTTTTTTCCATTTCTTTCATTGTTTCAGATAGACTCGATCATTTATTGTTTTAACCTGCTCAAACCTGTAATTTCATAAGAGATTTAAGAAACTAGCTACACACAATCTACGCCTGCGTTCTTCTTCGGTTAAAACTACTCGACTGGCGAAGCGACGCGTATACATGAGTTACCCGTCGCGCCGCGGTCCTCGCGCTTAGCAGGTTCGCGAACGGAGAAATATCTTAAATCTGTACAAAACAAAGCGCTGTATGAAAAAATAAAAGATCCTCCTAACAAGGGCGGGCGACGACTGCCGGTCTATTGTAACATCGTCTTCTCGCTTAAACAACTCGTAGGTAACATTGACTGGCCGACCAATACTGCTTTTGCCACCTTGTGCAGATGCAGCCGCTGCGACGTTGCGTCGATCGTTTCAGAAAAGTCCTCAACGACGCGCGTGCAAAAGTTTCGTCCTTTCCGTTCCCATGATCTCGATTGCTGAATTCCTCTGAAATGTAGCAAGCGAGAAATATTTTCCACGTCTTCCATCGATGAATACCGATTGTTGAATGAGAGAAATTTTAAGGGAACGCTAAAAATGATTTCTCGTGGAATCGGAAAGGACCAAACGATCCCTACCGCGAATCAATATCGTTACACGTGATACAATAATTTTGTCACCAATATATATACATAACGCCCTATTATTAACATACGTACAATATATTGCGGCATTGTCGATTGTCGACCTAATATTCGTGACAAAATTATTTCTGCTTCAATACTGGCCGCACACGGGGACCGGTTTTACGCAGCTTGAGTTTACACGCGGAACCGTACGCTTATTGACGTAATCATTAAACACCTCGGTACTATGTAACATGTCGAAGATACATATAGATATATATATATACACACATGCTAATGCATTAACGCATATACACTTATGCCGTTAAGCAACATCGGAAAATTCCGCCGAAAGCGTTATTTCGATAACGACACTGCAATTTGCGTGTTTCGCTCGTCCGCAAGATATTACAGACAATCCTCAGAAGTGGGTATAAAAGCAAGTTCGTTAACATTGTTACATCTCCGTATATACAAATGCATGTTAAAATCTTTCCTTCGCTGTTAATTTCCCGGATCTTGAAAAATATATCTATACTAAGCGCACCTCGTTAACTGCGCTTTGAGAATATCAAATTCAATTGGTGTCAAATCCAGTCAATGGAAGATACTCCTGAGATGTTTCTTCTCGCTATACCAGATTAAACAGATTGCACATCGTGGAGGAAACACTTGAGCCGCTATCGAAGTAACGACCTCGACGTAACTTCTGCAAACTCTACGCACAATAGCATCAATGTGATTACTAAAATGTAACAGGCGGTACACTTTAATTCATCGTTACACTAAGGAGAATACTTATGTTAGACTGGCTGATCGCGCTATGGCCTCTATACGTGATCTGTGCTCCTTTCCACCTGTATTTGATTCTTACCCGGAATATTCGCAAGGAGATTCGTGTTGTACGAATTGTACGCGTTTTACATAAGAAGAGGACTCGGCTTCGTCCTGATCTCTCTTGTCATTCCTCATCGTGAGAAAAACAATACGGACGCATCATTGCGCGCGCGCAAGATCGCTCTGTAACATGCTTAACTGGGCATGTTAAATTTAATCGTGCGCCCTGACAAAGCTCTCTTGTTTCCTTCCTCGATCTCTCCTTGCCTCGGCCTCGACTTTTTGCATGTCGTCGCACAAGCACTTTACTTTACCTGCGCAGATAAATCCTACAATTTTACATTCTATCAAACGTAGCTTCGTTTCGTGTCATCTTTCATGTTACTGGCAGCTGGTATAATATACATTCTCTTTTCACCTTTCCATCACAGCTAGTCTTATATGTTATCTGCTCTACTACGGAATGTTTTAATATCAGAGAAACCCGTAACCCTATTCTAGTTTAACGTGGGTGCTACCTGTAGGTTGTTCGCCAGAGAGAGTCTTCGTCCTCCGCGCTTACTCTTTCTCGCTCGGGTATTGCGTTTCTACAAACATGTACGTCATAACTCGTGTCATTTGTACCAACAGGCGATGCATATCACAAAATTAGTGTGCTTCACACTTCGCGCTAACGAAGATACGAGAGGATACGCCTACGGCGATCGTTTTTTTTTCTTTTGCCATTTTATGTAAATTGTATCGTTCGAGCGGCGCTAGGATTACTGCGTGACTATTGCGAATATACGGCAACGGTGAACGAGCTTGGAGATGGATGACTCGAGTTACCTAAAAGAAGCGATCGCTCGTGCGAGCGACTATTTTTCAGCGATCAGAAACACAGCCGATAAGCGAATTGCGGATGAAAGTTCGTCGTCCAATCTCGTTCACCTGGCGTTACAATCGGATGAGACTACACAGCTATTTCTCACAACTTTAACAACGAGAGAGTATAAAATAAAAGTACTGATTCTCAGACGATAACTCCACAAATTCGACGCATTCTGTCTGCGAATAAATATTAGGACGATAAATAACGTACGATCGTGAATATGAAGGACGAATAAATAATATTAAATCTAATAGATAACGTACATATTTGTAGTAGTGGCAATGTAAAATTGTGTCTGTGTCCTATATAAACATCCGTGAGAGATGAACGACTAATGGCAAATTCGAATGACAAACGCCTCCCTTTTTCGTTCACGTATTCGATTCCTAGTGTCGTGCAACAAATTTAGCAGCATTGTTCGCCCTACCGGCAGTCAGCCAGATAATATTCGTAGCCAACTATAATAGAAGAAGATTTTTAACGCGATGAGACTCTGTGGTAGCCAATCTAATATGATGACCAGAGAATGCATGATGATGATTATATTATTATATGTATATTAATCAATGAAATATATTATGCTGCCGTTAGCGTTAATAGCACGAAGGCCATTAGAACACACTAATCCATAAATTAAATTTACACTATAATTTACATTTATGCTCTCTTAAAATTTTAGAATCGATCTATCTACACCTACAGCAACCTAATTAAACATTTCATGTTTTGGTGACTTTTTAATGTATTTGGGCAACACAGTGAAGTTTAATTGATAATAGTTCACATAGAATTTATGGATAAACATAAATCTGTTTTTTTCTCTTTACGGACGCAAATATTTTGTCAACAATTTTTTATAATATCATCCACGTTTATATATACATATATATATATGTATGTGTGTATGTATATATATCTATATATATATATATATAAATGTTGTGTGTATACATATATATATATATTAGATTTATGTTAATATTTATATATACATACATATACACGTTATTTATAATTTATTTAACGTTTCCTCTTTTTGTAATAATCTATATATAATATATTTTTTTCTATAATATGTATGTGTATATATATGTATACATACATATACATATACATATATACGTATATGATTGTATATGTATATATGTATATATTATATCTCTCTCTGATTAATATATTATCATAATTATCCCCGTTATGCAATATTTATAAATATACAAGTCATTGTTTAAAGAACGGTGGGCCAACGCCTCCAGTTATGAATTAAATGTGTATGTATAGATGTGTGTGTGTATGTGTGTTTGCATGCATATATATATATATATATATATTTTTTTTACGAGAGTTATAATTTAACTTTTCCTTCCCTAATTCGTTTCGTGTATTCTCATGTGCATGTGCGAGCGTACACGTCTGTAT
>VBVQ01002561.1:0-24143 GCA_011636635.1 Tetramorium simillimum
CGCTTTCGCGTTCGCGTCGCGATCGGCGGACGATTCCCGGATCCCGCTTTTACTCCGGGGGGAAAACCGCTGGGGTCCCCGTCGGCGGGGGCCACGGGAACGTTGGCGCGACGACGTCCGCGGGACGATCGTCCCCGCGTCTGCGGCACCGGCGGGATCGGCGTGGCCGAGCGTCACGCAGCGCCGCGCCGCGCCGCGCCGGTCGCGGGGCCGGTCGTGCCGCTCGCTCCGGGAAGGGACCCTTCGAGGGAAACGGGCGTTGTTTCTTCCTCTCGCGTTCTTATCTCTCCTCGTGTTTTTCCCCGAGCGAGCGAGACGACGCGTGCGTGCGTGCGTGCGTGCGAGCGAGAGAGATCGCCCGGCTCCGTTCCACACCGGGCAACTAGCGTTTCCTCTTACGGTCACGGCCCACCCGAGTCGCGCTCTCGCCGATATGCGCCGACGGTGGAGTTTCGCGCGAACCTGTCGGGTTTTTTTTTATCACGGAGGTATACGGGAAGAAACGTCAGGTGGAATTGACGGGTGACTCGGACCTATCCCCGTCTCCCTCTCCCCTCCCCTCCCTCGTTTCCGGTCCTCCCGTTTTCACACGTGGATGTACGTGGAAAACGCGGCTGCACCGTAATTGGTTACTAACGAGCGTCTCCGTAGGAATGTCTCGCAGGGCGCTTCTGCGTGACTAATGCGACGAAGAAATAAATATCTCGCTGCGGAGGTAGAATCATCGGAGACAAAGACGCTGAGGTTTTTTTCGGCCGTAAGTTCTTTGCCGCTCTCTTGGTTTAAAATAAAATAAACGCTGTACTCTCACGGGGGGTTTGACGAGGGGAGAAAGAGGAAACGAGAGCGATTGTACAGTAACGCAGGAAAATATAATCGGAGAGAGAAGTAAAATTAAGCGTGATTAATTTAGTCTTCTTCGTTTTTTTTGCATCCATCTCTCTTTCTGTTTGTGTAATACATATTTTCTTTCTCGTGGCCGAAAAACAATTAGACACTTAAGTTGAAATTACTTCTTTGTTCTCTGCCAATTGTTAAGCTCGCTCATTTGAAAATTTGTCTGTAGGATTTTATCGGGGATTATAAAGACGATCCCTATGTCCGCAATGCATCAACCTGAAATTATAGTCTTTCAAATCTGAAACGTTGTCAGGAATCTCGTTAATTTAAGCTTGTAACGCGGCGAGGAGAAAAGAATAGGGATTAATCGTTTTAATATCGAAGAGAATAGAGAGGGTGTGCCGAGCACGAGGGAAGCGGCACACTAGACTGATTGTGAGATGTGTACAATGTTTAAAATGTTATTGATTCAGGAAATAGATAGAAGGCATTACAAATATTGATACTTGTAAGTCACTTAAATAGATTTTGAAAGAGAGCTAGCACACAATTAGTTTCCAATCATTTTTAATTTATTCGTATTTCTATTGATTTATAAGAGAAACCAATTTAGCTGTTACACTTTTTAAAATATTAAATCATTAGCATACACTTTTAGTACACAGTACATAATATATATATTGTTAATGTATTACTTTTTAAAATACATTAAAATTAAAATCTATAAAAATAGAAATCTAAGTAGAAAATTCTAATTGAAGCTTTGACATAGGGTAGAAAGAAAATTTTAACCCACTTTGATGACCTAATTCGTGATAAAACTATATATAATTTTACTTGCTCTGTACGAAGAGTATATGATTTCACAAAACACTCACATGTAAAAAATAAACGGTACATAGAACCGCAGGTAGAATTGTATTCATGAATCATTTAAAATGGGAGCAAGTCTATGAAGTTGGCATCCCGAAATGTGAATTTTAAAATTGATATTGCATTTGATTGTTTATAATTTATCTATATTTATCCATAAATTAATTCATCTTGCAAAAAAGATTAAAATACATATTTCAACTCCCCTAAATGCGTTTTTTTTTTATTACATAGATTCCACTTGTCCATCATTTATTCATATTTGTCAATAAATTATTTTTCGTCCATTTTACAAAAAAAAATTTAAATGAACAAAAGTTGAATAAATAAAAAAATTTTTGCAAGATAGAAAAAAGATTATTTATAGACAGATGTGAACACATTGTGGACGATCACATGCCACATCAATTTTGTAAAAATGTACATTTCGAGGATGTCAATTTTACAGCCTAACAGAAACTTAAGAGCGAAATTGAAAATTGCTCTTGATGTGTAGAATTTTGGAGCTTTTAATCTCGACGACCTTGATTTATTCTCATTGTGGGTATTTTTATACCCGTAGATAATTTCGTGATTGGTCCACGGCCCTTTCAACAAAAGATAAACGGAGAGCCGTAGTGTGTTTTAATCCGTAGTCGACTCACGTGAGTCATCGACGACGCGCAGGAAGTGGCTTCTGGGAAGAAAGACGGCAAAAGAATGTCGACATAATGCTGATCGAGTATTCTTACTGCGAGAGATTCCACTTACATCGACCGAGAGATAGAGAAATATTTTTTATTTATAATTTTTTGCGGCGTTGACAAACGCGGACAAGTTGCAGATAATCGGACATCGTGCGTAGTTTTATAAAATTATGCGTTTTAGAGTATCGATTTCACAGAGCAAAGGGATACGTGGTCTCGAAATATACACACCACGACCGATATTATTCCCGTGTGGATGGCAATGTAAAAATTTACGACGAGAAAAGGCGAATTCAAATCGAACGCAAATATACTTTTAGAATATAACATTGCAATGCCGCGTAAGATCCGCCTGGCAATTCGTGGGCGCGAGAGTATCGCATTATTTGCGACTTGTTGAACCGTAAATGACATTAGATAGCACGCCGAACGCTGCGGCGTGCTGTTAATGCATGCCGTATTAAACGCGACCGATGCACTCAAGAAGTTACGTCGCCGTGCGCGGGATAAGCCACTTCGAACGTTCCGAAATGTCTTCGTAGATCCCGAAGATAAAGTGAGAGCTTTTAAGGCGCGAAATCACGAGGAGAGAGTACATCGATAATAACTTCCGCGCGATGTCTGATATATTAATTGTCACGTGTGTGTGTGTGTGCGCGCGCGCGCGCGTGCGCGCGCGTGTGTGTGTCATCAACATGACGCTAGAGAAAGACCAGACGCACAGTTAGCGTATACGATATCATCGCGTATCGTGTGGTAAAAACGATAAAGCATTTTATTTAAGCGATAACTCGCCAACGGGCCGTTTCATCCTTGAAAGCTGAAACGAGAAATCTTACTCCGCGTTGTTTGATCGATGGTTACGAACGATTATAAAGATTGATGCCGCGCTTACGCCGCGATTTCGTTCCCGTAATGGAGCATAGGTTTTTTTTTTCTCTCCCGCGACGTTACCTGCTTCGTTCCGAGTTGTACTGCCGGCAACTATTGCACGAGCACGCTTCTTCGTTACGAACGAATATAGATTTGAATGGCTTACAGTGTACTAATATGGGCTCCATCGATTTGACGTCTTTAGCGTCTAGAATCTTGCGTACAAAAATAGATAAGTAATAACTAGAATAATAATAGTGATGATCGACGCGTCATGCCACCATGACTCGTAATTTGTATTTGATTTTATAACGGAATGGAGTTATTTTTTTTTTTATAAGAGACTCGACACCCTTTTTCTCCTTTGCCTGCAAAGCCCCTTCGATCAACCCAGGTCCCCAGCTGCGTCTCTTGGCTCCGCGTCCGCATGTTTCACGCTCTTACAACGCTCGCCATTTCCGCTAATCTCCTGGAAACTCGTTAAGCCTATTCAATTTACCGTAATCGTTCATTCGTTTGTGACAATTTGATTTTCATCGGGCGAGATTTTACACGCGAGCTGATACATTCCAGATCGTCGGAATTAACGCAGTCTGCGTGAGTAAATGAAAAATAAAAAGTCTTTCTTCCACGTGATTAAAAAAAAATAAATGGCAAAATTGTTCGAAACTTTATCGTCGACACCTGCAGTCTCTCCGTCTCTCTCTCTCTTGAAAATCTACACCAAGAACCGAGTCTGTTGCGATATATCGTTCCGTAAACATTTCCATTGATAAACGCGAAGCGGAGAAACTGCATTCGCGACTGCGTAAATTCGCGGCTACAAACGATCGTGCCTGTTGAATACGTATAGTGACTCGGCTGCGAGAAAACGAGACTCCCCTCGACTTTGAACTCGATAGCGTCTCCGTTTCGTCTTGGAAATAGCATCGCGTAAATATCGGTGTTTACGCACCAATATCGAGCTATTTCGGGATAAAGTTTTCGTTCTTCTTGGTAATTCCGTTTTTCCGCATTTTTGCACCCCGGGGGGAAAAAAAATCGCGCGGTCTCGACAGTCGCATTCGAATTACTCCATAAATGCGAATCCACCTAAAGACTCGAGAAAATATTAGAGTCGTTCGATTAAATAAATATTAGTTTTTAACCTTGTTCGTAACGTAATAACGTTTATTCAATTAAAAGAGTGCACACGTCGATAAAATTAAAAAAGGGAATGTCGTTTATAATTTCCATGAAATGTGCAACGTGAACGTTCCACTGCGAAGCTTAATAAGGCCTTCGAGGGTTACGCACCATAAGGCTCACGAACCCCATGACTCATTGCATGACACGCAATGATACGGATTATGGAAATTTTTTTTCTAGCGATGAGGTGTCACGATGTGTTTTTCGTTCCACGACTTCCTCCCGTATATTTTTATAATACTTATTACTAAAATTAATTTAACCTTTTAATAATAAAAATAGAAGTAGTAAATAAATTTATTACCTTCTATTATTAGTATAATAAATTTATTACAAGCTTTGATTATATAAAGCCTTCAATAAACCCTCAAAATTAATGTAAGTCTTTAATAATCCTGCATTAAACATCTAAATTGAAGAATTGATGAAACAAGCTTCGTATCTTTTAATGTTAAATAACATGATACATGTGTAGTTTCATAATATATTTTGATATTTAATACACATTTATTATTTTATAATAAGCTTATGGTATATCCATACACATAGTTCGCATTATTGAAACCGGTTATACCAGCCGTTTTAACCGCTAAAGCATTTGTTACACAGCCACGAAGCCTGTATTCTCGTAGATTTGTAACCAACAACTAGCGATACAAAAGAGTGAAAGCGGAGTAAAAGCTGCCGATTAATTAATATTGTTCTATTTCACGGCGCGCGTATATCAAATATACATAATTATTGTATTAAATAACTGTCGACTCTCTTTCAGCGTTTACCGTTTACGATGTTAAGCGTGAACTTTCATATCACGCATTATTACGGCGGTGCATAATACGTGCCCTATATACGGGACGAAGCCGGCCTTAGGAAGGCGAGTGATTTCCTGCATTTGTCTCGCGTAGGCAGCGCGTGTGATCCTACTCGTCTGATTAACATATGAATTCTTCAGGCACAAAATCAATGTGTATAGGCTCCGCTCGCAGAAGAGCTGCGCGATATTATTCTGCCGATATTACTTTTCTCGTGAAATCATCGCGTGAAACGCGAGGAGTTACGCATTGAAATGGCGCGCCAAACCGATTATTCAGGATTTATTAGCTAAGAGAAAGAGAGAGGTTTAAGGTATCAATTAAGGAAAGATTATTGGAGAGAAAAAAAATCGCCCGAGCTTGATATTCTCGTGATAAATGAACAATCTGACGTAGCGTAACCGTGACAAGCTGCAGAGCGCGGGACTTAATTGGCTCCCGTTTACTAATGCGTTAAACAAGTCGGATTTGTCGAAAATAAAAGTGTGCCCGCGATAATTAACGCGATCAAGTAGTGAAATTGCGAAGGTAATTGGCCGCATTAGTTCGAGCACGCGTCTGTACGCCGCGCGTTGTAACGATATCACGTCCTATATCTATCTATGGCGAACGTGTAAACGCGCCACACGGATAATTGGATAGTTCGAGGGGACGCAAGAGGGAGAGAGGGTATAATTAAAAATTACGAATTCCGACGTTATTTGAAATTTATCAAAACGTCACTCGCACTTTGAGACTTCGTCGTCGATCTTACAGGTCCCGAAATCATCGGGATTAACTCGGGATTCGTGTTTAACGTAATTAACAACGGTGTTCGTCCAGCGGCCGAACGCGACGTAAACCCCCGTATCGGTTTCAGACAGCGATGTTACATGCGGTCAAACAGTAACTGACACATTGGACCATCTATTAGCTGTCTAATGCAGCGATGGGAATCTGCATCGTATGTCCTTCCCGTGCAGAAATCCTCTTCGGTCTCTCTCTCTCTCTCTGTCACGCTGCAAAAACGTCGATATGACTCTTGAACGGTTTTACGGTGGGGCGCGTCAAACGAGGCGATTAAATGAAGTAAAAACTCAAATCTATTTAAATTCGAGTGACATTTAAACTCATTTTAAACGGGCTCGGATAAAATTAACATAAATACTAAATTCTCTCGGGATCAGTCTCGGCTCCAATTTTAATCGAATTTAAAGCTGTACGAACCATCCCAAGTTAGATAAAGTGGGTTAAGACTACCGTTCGGTCAGTTCTTTCAATTTTAGCTTCTCGCTCGAGGGATGGACGCGGCCGAGGATAGGAAAAAGATTGCAACCGCGAAAAATCAATGATATATTGTCACCTTTGTCCTCTCGAGTTTATACTATTTTTAATGAGAGCAGAGACGCTGTCTGTTCGTCCCAGATTCTCGATTTATCCGAGTCAGTATCACAGTTGAACAACGAAGGTACTATATACGAGGAGGAACGGCGCGCACGCGGATAATTAGCTAACTGCACGATAAGGCGAGCCCGCGCGCGATCACCGCTGCGGCTATGATAATGCGCGCCTCAACACTGCATTGTCTCGCTGCGGCGTTGTATAGTTTCGGCTTTCGCGAATACATGCCTGCCATTTACCGCGATTTACGCCGCGCGTCAACGACAGAAATAAAACTGAAGCCGCCGCGCGCTCTCTCTCTCTCTCTCTCTTTCTCTCTCTCGCGACCGCGTTCCGCGTGTGAACGTCGCCTAACTACGCTCTTGCGCAACTACGTGTGCACGCAATTTGCTTCCTGTTAATCAAATCCATTTTCGCACAGGATTAACCCTTGTGGCCGCTCGCTAAGTACATGGGAAACACATGCGCGCGAGAAACGGGATAATCCTTAATTATTTATTCAGTTATTATAACTTTACCGTTTGCACTTGTGAATCGGGGCGAGCTATGATAATCGGAATTATTGACGCGCCACGTCACGGTATAATGGAAATAAATTATTGTACGCGGGTGGAGGTATCCTGATATTAATATGAATAACTTTAAGCACAAAGGAATAGCGGCAACGATCGATTTATGCAGATATATATGTATACGTGTAGATATTGTACCTATGTAGGATATTATACAAACAACGCGGAATATTTTCTGCGATGTTCCCTTTTTTTTTGGAGGAGTATCGCAAAAAAGTTGGTAGCCAGTTGGGAGATTCACGGACTCTATTGATCACTTCACACATGAGACAAAATACCGATAGTTTTTCCGCGATGAAAACCGTCAACGCAAGGATTTGTTTCGTTATTTAACAGGAAACATCGGAAACGTACCAAAAAAACTGCCAATCGGATCGGATTTTTACGGGCGAGTTATTTTTTTTGCCAGTAAATTTTCAGTTCGCAGCAATTAAGAAATCACCGCTCCATTAAAGTATTATAGATTAAGGTGATATTTTAAGAAGAGAAACTTGCGAAGCCTGACACGGCTTTCACGAGTTCCTTAAGACTTCTGACGATGGGACGACAGTTTCGCGCTTCATAGAACTCGGTGGTTACCGAACCGTTTCTGTTTAACTGTTTAACTGAGCCTCTACTTAACTGTTTCGTTTGTTTCCTGTAGAACCAGATTTAAATAAACGCTCCTACATTTCGATATAATTACGATTAAATATTTTCTCACTCTTCATTTTACAGAAATATTCGTTTAGAAATAAAGATTTCGCAGAGTACATGGAATATAAAAGAATAAAAAGCAACGTCTACCGTACGGAGATGTCGTATTTTAAAGAGGAAAATGGGTCAAATCGAATCCGATCGCGACAACAAAAGGACATGCATTGGCAAGTGTCCCTGCTTATTTTCTTCGATCCGGGAATTTTAGCATAGTAACTGCAGTGCCGTTCTGGCGCTGTGCTATTCTTTAATAACAATATTTGACGAAAATCTATATCTAAACGGATACGCATGTAATACACAGCCGATTGATCGCAAACAGTCGATCACGCTGTGACAATAAAACCGTGTGGGCAAACGCAGAACTATTTGTACGGTGAAAATTCTATGAATGTTCGATGTCGGCATACCGCTGCAGTAAGCTGTTTGATTGACCGTGTTTATCCGATGGAACCGGTGTCCACAAACCAGCGCGAATGAGCAACGCATAAAAGAAAGGAATTCATTCGCGGTATAGAGTCTAAATTAAAAAAAGAAAATAGGTGCGAGGAAGTTTAATATATTGTTGAATAGCTTAGAGTTAACGAGAGAATTATCCAGAAGATAATATCTTAAAAAACTATAGAATATTGAAAAGGAGGATATTGCAGGTATTTTATTTTATTTTTTACGCAAATCATATTTATATTTCCGTGCAGATATCGCGGGAGCCTTGCGTAATTTCCGTTACACATCCCAGGATTAACTCCTGGCGGAATTAATGTCGAGATACGGAAGACACGCGAGACACAAATTCACTCGCATGTTGGACGACACACGTTGAAGAAACGTTAATCGGCACGAGCGAACAATTAGGTCATACCGCGTCTCCGGGCCTCGCGACAGGCGACAAGCGGACGATTTGTGACGCGCGGAGACCGGAAACCGGTAGCCTAGAAACCGGAAACCGAATCGGACTGACAGATTGCCGGGTTGCTTGCGGAGAGGAACGTGATATAGGAGCACACGCTGAGAGAGAGAAAGAGAGAACCGATTATCGAACGCGTGATACGCGCGTGCATGCGTCAGGCGATAGGGAATGAAATCTGCGAGACGAGATAAAACCCGCGATCGTTACGCGCGTCCCGCTTCAGTGACCATTTCAAAGGTGAGACGTAAACGCCTAAATGAAAGTGATTTTCCATATTTAGCCGTCTGTATATCGAGCGTACGCTGAGGAATTGCAAGATGCTCGACGAGAAAAATATTTCGAGAAATACTATTGCGACCAAGTACAAATATACTTGACCTGTGCTGAAAAAAAATTCTGGTTAAAAACGAACGAATCAGAAAATCTTGTAGGATTGATCAAATATTCTGGTTATTGAAATAGAAATTCTGGTTACTATAATAGAACTCAATATTTTATAACTTATAATAACCAGAATTTCTATTATAATAATCAGAATATTTAATCAATCCCGCAAGATTTTTCTGATTGATCCGTTTTTAACCAGAAATTTCTTTTCATTGTGTGAACATTTAAAAAGTGTTTCCTCGTAATGATATGAGGATTATTACAGAAATAATCTTGGCATTGGTCGCGTTATTAATAGCCTAATCTAAAAAAAAATAATGAATCAAACGCAAAATAGCCTCACGCTGAACATTCGCTAAGGGAAGCTCCATGTCGAATGCCAGGACGACAGTAGTTATTCTAAGACGCCCTATATATCGCAGAATGATTGCGCGCGCTCCCCCTTTCTCATATCGCCAGGTCGTTTGCAATCATCGTCGATGTGCCTTTTATAGAAAGGTGTTTACCCTTCCAACTTCATAGTCCTTCCCGCACGAAGGACTTCCCTCTTCGGGGGAATTACACATCGTGTCGGATTCGAGGGGAACGACTCCCTCGCCGTGCATAAGATATACGGGAAGATATAAATAGGAGAATGTTGCGAGTTTCCTTTTACTCGTATCAATGTCAGCGTCCGATAAGGACATGCCCAATATACTCCGAAGCTTCTTTAGGCTAACAAAGTGGTTAAATACACGCGAGTATCAATTTTAGCCTTGCCGTCTACCTCGATTTCGAATCGGTGTCTCCGACAGCCGACCAGCAATTCCGTTCACAGTCCGCCGTCTCCACGATTTGTACGCGACAGTAGAAATGAATCAATAACCGATAGTCAAGTTGCTCGAGGCAATCGTCGAACATTGCCTGCTGAACGATTAAGGTTTCATTCCGCCGTATATCTTCTGCCGTATATTGCCGCGTATTTCTGGAGCAAGGATCTCCGGGAGCAAGCGGTGCCCACGCTATCCTTGGAAATTACGTTTAATCACGCGTGACGCAACGGAGAACTGATAATACGCCTTCTGTAGCACTGTCCATTTCAACGCACACACATACGCGCCCTGAGCGTCCACGCTGCATGCGACAGCGCAAGCCAGACCTGCGGAGAGACCGCGAGATTGACCGCGTTTCGCACCGATACTTTCCAAAGCTTTTTTCGTCGTCGCCCCGTCTTTGACGCGCTCTCTTTCTCCCGCGATCAATCTTCAGTCGCGTAACAGAAAATCTCGGCCACGGTCCCCGGCGCCGAGAGTAAACGAACTCGGGGGGGAAGGCACGATGGTCTGATTTTTCGCAATCAGAGCGGCGAAAATGGATCTGCAAGCTGCAAAGAGATCAATTTTAATCGCGAGATGTAAAAGAAAAAGAACGGCTCCTCTCCATAAATACATGCGTTATTACTATGATTAAGTCGTCGGCCCTTAAGTGGAGTGAAATTATAATTTGCGGGGTCTGCCTCAAATATGAAGAATGATGGTAGAAGGGCGAGCAGATTGCCGGATCGACGTAAAGTCTACGGAGTACAAACGCTCTGGCTTTCGCCGTGGAAAGCGCCGCGAAGAGAAGGCGAAAAGAATTACGGGGCTATTAATAAGAGGCTGAATTGCGAAGGCTCACTTTGCTTTTATTTTCTGAACCCGCGTCGCGTCTGGCCGGGCGTCTCTCTCGCAACGGCGATGATTGGTTTCGGTCGTTCCACCTTCCGAGCGAGACGCGACGTGATGCGACGGCGACGGCGACGCGCGCTCCGCGGCGGCGGCGTGTGCGTGTGCGTAACAACGGCCGACGTGCACGTCGATGACGATAGCGCTTCGCCTTCGAGGAGTAAAGACCCGGTTGGGTGAAGTGACTCGGTGTCGGTAGAGGTGACCGAGTGCAATCAAGTGTATCGGGAGTCGCTGGAGCAGATAACGTATTTACAGGTCAAAGTGATTGGCGGCGCGTCGGTGTACGTACGATACATCCCTCCTCTATCGTGTGTATGCGTGTGATGCGCGCGCGCGCGCGCGCGCACACACAGACACGGCCGTGGCAGACTCAGGTCCTTGCACGCGTCCGGGATGTACAACAACGGCGATTGTGCCTCGTAGCACTCGCCGATACGTACGTGTCAGTTGCGCGAGGGTCATGTATGCGCCGCGCGGTTTACGCTGCGAGATACACTTACACGTGGACGGAAGATCGTACGAGATCGAGCTTTGTGTAACGAGTTTTCGTCGCGATTACGACGGTAAATCGGTCCGAGTTTACGGCGTTTTAGCCAAGTACTCGCGCGAACGTCTTGAGGGAAATCGCCTCGCGGGCCGCGGATCGTAAATGCGCAAGGTCGAGTCGATTTCGTTCCATTCCGATAAATTTGTAAGAGGATCGTGGTAGAAGTAAGGAGCGAATCGGTGAGGAAGCTTAACCATCGACGGAGCGGAGGAACGCGCCCGTCTTCACGAATCCATATTTCTTAAATATTTTATAATCTTTCGCTTTAAATGGATTCCAAGTTTCTTAAAAAGTGAAAATTGCCTGTTACAATTTCACATTTCTTCTTGAAAAGGCGACAGTTTGAAAAATAAGCTGCACAATTATAGGTACCGAAGAACGAGGAAAATTTCGAAACTTTGTTCTGAATGTTTCAGACATAATAAATAACTAATTATTTGCATACGAATACACAGTTGCGAAGTGTACTCGAAAAATGATGCAACTGCAACATTCATCTCCGCGAGTCGCATTTTCTCTGCCGGTGCAGAAATGCTGCATTTACGAGAACGAGAAACTCCGCGAGGAGCCTTGCTTTCTAATTCCCGCGTTTAGCGACTTTAATTGTCGGACTGACATCTCCTGGTAGTAATACGCTTAATTAAAGTCAAAGACGAAGGTTGATCAAAGTTCATTTGACCAGCTCCTAGCGCGAGATAAATGTAGAAAGAACCTCGTGCGTATCACACGGGAAACGAGTTTATCAACAAGTGGACGCTCAGAGACAGTCGAAAGAAACGTGTAAACGCGCGGAGGGTTAAAAAGAGGTTTGAAAGAATAGACGAGATGACATCTAAAAAAAAAGAACTCGTCAAAAGTCGGACATTCAAGATCAAGAATTCGCGAGTCGTCGTGAACTTTCTCGAGTCACAAATATGAAGCATGAATGTAGAAATAATCTTTTGTACATTATCTCTAAAATTCACCAGGTTTTCACGGATTTCAGTCTTTTGACATCCTTCGGAGAGTTGCGGGTATCCTTAACAAAGTAAACCACGTCGTGGTTACCCTTATCCCTCGAGAGGAATCAACATAGAGCGTAAACCGGGCTGAGGTTTCCCTCTTCCCGTTGAAGCCACACGTGTATGTATTTTGGGAGGGCCCTCGAGTTCTTCTATCAAATCTTAAATCTCGGACGGAAGATGCGGAGATTTGCAGTAATACCCTCGTTGTCTTGACGCCAAAACTTAATAACTAGGTCAGGAGAGCTCTGGCGAGTTTCCCTCTAGTCTAGTATTCAGGAGTGTGGGTGTGTGTGTATTTGCAGCTTCACGCGCGATATTTTTTTCCGTCGCGAAGATGTATTGGAGCAGCGCCAAAAGTTCAATCCGCTCGATACTCCTCGAACGTCCAACTTGTTGCCCGCGTACGTGCCCGCCTTTGTGCCCGACACCCATTAATTCACGACGCACTTTGTCCCACGCGCGGCGTATTGTAACGAAATTGCGGAATATAAATACGTTATAACGAAGTTATAAATTATGCGTGCATCTCCCATGGCGCCCATATTCCGCGAAATATCTGGATCGATGTCGCGATATCGGCACGTCGGCGTGTTGTTACTTAGGTATTGTTTGGTCTTCGTTAATGAACTTGTAGGAGGGTAGCGTTACCGCAAGCTTGGAGAAAAGTGGCGAAAAATTAAATGGGGGGGGGGCGAGTAAGGAAAACCGTGGGAAAAAAAAGCTTGAGAGCTATTCCCGGGAAAGATACGCTCGTAAAAGATAACGAAGTTATTTCCTGCGTGTTCCTTTCCACGAGTTCACATTTTTGCCCATATCGTGTTTGTTTTTTTCCTCTTGGAACATTGTGATCGCGGTTAATCTCATTTTGTAAAGATCAGAAAAAGAGAAGTAGTATTGTCCAAGAAAACACTGAGAAACTTTGGAGTTCCATTCGAGGAGGAGTTCCGCCTCACTACGCTCTCTGCCGAAGTGATTATCACATGTTCGTGAAACTAAATTTGACGTCGGTCCGTCGTCGCGGTGATATGCGGTGCGATCCGTTCGAAGATAGATAACGATTTCGCAAATTCGCCAAGTGACATTTCGGCGAGTTACTTATTCATAAGCGACTCGGTTCTGTCCGCGTACGAAGTTATTCAGAAGCACCCCGCCGTATCTCCATCATGTATTAAATATTCACGAAAGAAAGCCGTTCGTTCTCTTTATTCTATTTGCCAACAAAAATTCAATTCTTTTTGCAAAGTAAATAAGAGTAAATAAACAAATGAAATTAAATGCGGGCATCGAGTGTTTGGTGCGTATATATACGATTGACAATAAATAACCGAGAAATAAAAATTTTAAATAAAATTTTGTTGAATTGTTCGAGATTGTCGACGCAAAACCGCAGTCGAAATTTGGCAAGCGATGTGTAGCTTTTAAAAATTCTTCTCCGCGGGTGAAAAACGTCGATAGGAGTCTATCATTATAAAACATCAAATGCGTTGTTACGCCTCCGAGGTAACTTTATCAAACGCTGCAAACGTGCCGACGAAAGTCCGAGAGTGGCGGCTTTCATTGTACAGGTCCATTCATAAGGTAAAATCAATGACGGATTGGCGCAAAGAATTCTGCGGCCGTCGATTGGCCGCGGCGCATCGCCATGATGCCACCGCCGGCCAATCGGCGTCCCGCTCGCGGCATCCGCGTTTTCCCTCTCGCTCTGTCATTCGTCGCGCGAGACAACGCGCTTCGGCGAGGCAAAACACGACCGGCAGAGCGACGCGTGACTTTGTGAAGCAAATGGTAGTGCTTTCCCGTGAAACAATTAACCATACCGCTTCCGTTTCCGGATGGCAGAATTTTGCATGATAGCAATAATCTTTCGGCTTTAGGAAACCAGTCGAAAAAGAAAACTTATTTCACGAGACACTGCGTGACAGAGTTTGAATATAAGACTGTAACGATGCAATAATAAAATTGAACCTTAACGTTTCTTTTATATTTAATTATTTAATTTCAATTAAATAATTTAATATTTTTAATTATTTATTTTATTTTATTTTTATATTTAAATATAAAAAATAATTAAACGTATACATTTTCAATGTTACCTGTATGTATGATTTTTTTGTATTTTTAATAAATTTTTAACTTGATGCGGTATGAGAAAATGTAAGGATTATTACATCTTCGTGGAAGAACATGATTATCTGTTTTTACATGTACATGTAATGAGCCTGGTAATTTACCATAATAGTCGTATATATACGATCTTTGTTTTATTTCGCGTGAAATCACCGTATATACGCGTAAAAAGCATTGAGTCATAAAGGCTGAGTCGTCTCGAGGAAGGTGTGTCATTAAAATTAACCCGTTGTGTAATGCCTCGTGGCCTTTAACTGGACGGTTGCATGTTGTTTCAGGTCCGTCTCACTGAGAGCAAATCGAGGCAAAACGTGGCGGATTCGGTGACCCCTCGACTGTGATCAGGCCCATAGGCAGTAGGTAGGGCAAGGAGATGCGTGAATATAAAATAGTAGTGCTGGGCAGCGGAGGTGTAGGCAAGTCCGCCCTCACTGTCCAGTTTGTGCAAGAGATCTTCGTAGAGAAGTATGACCCGACGATCGAGGACAGTTACCGCAAGCAAGTCGAGGTCGACGGTCAACAATGTATGTTAGAAATTCTAGACACAGCCGGCACGGTAAGCATCCTCCCTTATTTTTATTTTTGCCTGAATATTGATTTTGTCTTGTTTCTTTCTTATTTTTTCTACTTTATTTACGGAGGACAAAGACCACGTTGCTTCACTTATCTGTTAACGCATAGCGTAACTTTCTCTTTTGTTTTATCATTGCAACAAAATGCATTTTTAAGTGACATTATTCTTATCCATTCGCAGGAACAATTCACAGCCATGAGGGACCTTTATATGAAAAATGGGCAGGGCTTCGTGTTAGTATATTCGATAACAGCACAATCAACCTTCAACGACTTGCAAGACCTCAGAGAACAGATCTTGCGAGTAAAGGACACAGATGATGTGCCGATGGTGCTAGTAGGTAACAAGTGCGATCTGGAGGACGAAAGGGTAGTAGGAAAGGATCAGGGTGTCAACCTTGCCCGGCAATTCAATTGCGTGTTTATGGAGACCTCTGCCAAAGCTAAAATTAACGTTCGCGATGTAAGTTGACTCTCAATTTCATTTATTCTGATTTAACATTTTGTAATCGCATTTTACAATCTCGTTGCTCAATATCCTTTAATAAAAGTAATTAGTCAATTACCTCGCAATATTTTGTACAATACTAATAATCGAATTCTAGACAATATAGTTGACAACACAGTTTTAAGAAACTTGTCACCTTTTGCTTTCAGATTTTCTACGACCTGGTGCGGCAAATAAACAAGAAATCGCCAGAGAAAAAGATGAAGCAGAAGAAGAAATCGCTGTGCCTACTTCTGTAAGGTATATATGGCGGTGCCCATATTCTCCTACATGAATCCGAGGATACCAGTGGATAAAAAAAAAGGACGAAGCGGTTATAAGACAAGAAAGATACTAATGACAAAAGAGGAGGAGGGGGCTGACGGAATATTAGGCAACGGTAGAACGGAAATCTACGATACTGAAATCCGAATGGTTGTAAAACGATGGTAGAGAGACGGGAGAATAAGGGCATATATAAGGGCACAAGATAACGCAGCGGAGCGAAGAACGAAGAGATACGTGGAAAGGAACGCAGCGATAAGCAGAAGGAAATATTGTATATAACATTGGTTCCGGGATGGCTCGTGTGCACGCGCAAGCAACGGCGCACAAAGTAGGATACGAGACCCCGCAGCATCGGTTATCACTGTAGGAGTTTTGCATGAATAAATGAAGGGAAAAAATGATTAATTAATAGTATATATTTAGGAGAAAGGAAGAGATAAGAAAAAAAGAAACGTTTGTGGTGACGTGCGCGTGCGCAGGCCACCAGCCCCCATGCATCGCGCTCTTGCCGCGCGCACCTCTCTCTTATATAATATAATAATTATACATAGATGGTACTTGAACATGATTATTGCTATTATTATTAATATTAATTAATTATTAATTATTATCGGATCATCAAAATATTCATAAGTTATCAAACTGTTTGTTTCTCAAACAAAGTATGTTTTTCTATATCTCTCCGTATTAAGGCAAATAATAAAAAAAAAATCAATGAATGTTAAAAGAAGGGCCCAAGTTTTCTACTCTTGTAATGCAACCTGGATTTCATTTTATTTCATTCCGAGCCCCCTTTGTCTCATTTGTGCACCATTCAGCCGTTCGCGATTAGCCTGTAGATAATTTCTCTTTGTTTCGTATAATCTACATCAAGTAACATGTAAGATAAGAAGAACGGAATAAAATAACTTTGTGATATATGCAATGTAATTTCAAATGCGAACGTAGGAAAATTTAATATTACTATCATATCACATAAATACAGACGTGCGAGAACTCTCAATTAAATGCGTACAGCATTGTGAAACAATTGTCGCGAATACGCAGAATCTATTCACACGAGAAAGAATGCGAATTTCGCGAAATATACATATATTCTACAAGAGTATAACAAGATTGTTATTGCGTTTGCCTTTAAAAAGTAGAGTGTGGGAAGAGATCTTGTTATAAAATTGCAAAATCCGACGACGCCGTTTTGTCCTCTTTCGTTATTGGTCTATTAAAAAATATACAACAGCGAGCGCAACAATACGTTTTCTTTTTTTTTTTTAAATATTTCAGTATTTAATATTTCACGCTGTGACCGTAGTTAGAACCAGAAACGATGCAACGCCAACGTAGCCATCGCGCCGCTGAGCCACACGCTACGAGAGGCTGTCCTCCACGTCGTCGCCGTGCTCGTGATGTTGCAGCAATTGTTCGTCGCTTCCATCACGACTTGCGGATAATAGTCGTTCCAGAAGGCGAGCGCCTTGTAATCTACCGCATCCGGCTCGTTCATCTCCACGTTCTTGTCGATGATCAGCATTCTCGGATTGTCCGGTGTGTAAGGCTCCCACTTGATCGATCCTGTCCCACTCGTCAAGGAGGGATCTCCGGTCTTGGCGAACGTCGCCACCATCGCCATCATCACGTCGGACATCTTCTTGTCGTTGAAGATCCACTGCGTCGTGCCGGCGCCCATCAGATACGGTAAACCCCAGACGAACGGGAGCTCGAACATGTGCGGTACGCCCGCCCATTCCGGCACGTCCTTCGCGACCGGTTGCGTTTTGGGACGATAATCGAACCGGTATACGAAAGCTGACGCTTTTCGCTTCGCCACCTTGCCAGCCAGCATTGTCAGGCCAGCTGCGAAATTCTTTTCCGTTTGCAGATCCAAGTATCTGTCGCGAAACACTGTCGTGTTCGTCGTGGATGGGTACGGTCTATAGAAGAACAGCACCGCGTTCGTCACCATTTCAGGCTTCGACTCGCAGGTACTATTATCATCAGGAGCCTGCACCGCTGCTGTGAACTCGTCAGTGATCATCGTCTCGAAGTTCTCCGGAGAGAGTCCGCCCTCTGGATTATGACCGCTGGTGGTCTCCATGTACGCCAAAACTTGCTCGTTATTTGTGTAACCAACGACCAGCGGCACCGCATTGAAGTTACCTAATTTGTTATTTTATCAAAGTTAAGGGAAGATTTAAATCGTTATACTGAAAGAATATTAAAAAGAATTCAAACAAATTCTCAGATAATAAATGCTTAAGAATTGTTTGAGCACATTTTTTAAATATCTGCGTATCTTAAGGTCAATACTAAGATCTTCCCTTAGTATCGAAGTACAAAACCAAGTCCTATAATAAAAATATTTAGATCACAGCCAAGCCAGAACGTTCCAGCAAGATTTTGCAATATAACTGGAATGTTACAATATTGCTGCGATATTGTTAGAATATTCTGTATTGGCTGAATATGTAGATATCTGCTTATCTTTTTAGATCGCTTTTGAAGATTGATCATATAATGTTACTGAATCACTTCGGTAATTACCACTTTCCAAAATATCCTTAGGATTTTGCGCGAGAAACGGCTCCGTCTCGTTGTTCGTCTCGGCATCGACGATCGGGCCCCAGCTCTCGATGTCGGACGAGTGCTTGGTCAGGAATTCAGCTTGCAGCCGACGCAGACACACCATCAGCGCGCTGGTCGGCTCTCGGTCGCAGCCGAATCTCTCGGCTATGATGTTCACGACCGGCTTCTCCCTTTCCAGCGTGCCGACGGAACTGATCGCGTCCCCGCTCATGGCGATCGCCTTGTGGAACTTGCCTCTGCTGAGCGGACTCAGCATGTGCAGGCCCACGCTGATGGCGCCGGAGTTGTGGCCGTAGATGATGATGTTGCTGGGCGAGCCGTTGAAGTACTTGATGTTACGCTTTATCCAGTCGAGGGCGGCGATCTGATCGAACATGCCGTAATTGCCGGACGCCTCGGTGTCCGTCGTCGTGAAGAATCCGAGGATGTTTAATCGATACGCCACCGTCACCACTAGCACCTGCCGGCCGCAAAAGTCGCCCCCATTTAATCTCGCGGACTCTAGGCTTTTCTCTCCTTTCATTTCTTTCTTTCATTTTCTTGTTTTTTTTTTCTTTTACGTACGCGCGATAAAATCTCAACAGTCCGATTTACCGAAAGTTTCGAGTTTTACTTTTGTTCCGTGCCACGCAAGCGATCAATTTGCCCTCCCTTCCCCGCCGCGAGCTGTTCCTGGGAACCGTAAACGATACCGCATTATGTACATTACGTCATGATGTGTAAACGAAAGCTCCATTAATGATATATCGCGGCCGAATATCAAAGGCTGCGGTTTTCTATTCTAAAAGTGACGGCACGCGAGATGAGGGCGAGGAAAAGGCTCGGACCGATTCGATTCCCTTCGATTTTACGTCCGCTCCGTAAATGTGTCTGAGACGATGATTGAACTTCGTTAAAAATACACGTTAATCATCCTCTCTCGTCCGTGTATACCCGCGATTATATCGGTATCGATTAGCTCGCTGACCGAATTACATTAATTTCACTCTCGTATTCAGTTTCCGGCCTGTTTCGTAAGCATTTTTCCGCGCGACAGCGCGTAATCGCACCTTTTGTTTGGTAACGAATATAGATGCGTCCCAGATCGCCGGCGTTCCGGTGTTGAAGTCGCCACCGTGGAACCAAACCATCACTGGCAGCCGGTCATTCTGACCACGGTTTCCTACGCACATGAAATATTCGTTAATCTCAAAGCCATTAACCCATCAAAAGAGGGATGTTAACGTAAGGCGGTTTTATTTGATTTGTAAGCCGCACGCAAGGTAGCTCGTACTCGAGCACATCCAAACAATCCAAACACCAGGTCTGTGGAGTTGCCACTCCGAAATGCGAACAAAATTGATGTGGCATTTGATTGTCTACAATTTAGCCACATTTGTTATTAAATATACACTTTTTGTTCTCGTTGTAAAAAAATAAAAAATAAAAAAATAGCACTTCTAAATGTATTATCTTTTAAATTATATATAGATTCCCCAAGTGTCCATCATTTATTCATATTTATTCATAAAAATGATTGGAGAAATTGTAGACAATCAAATGTTATATCAATTTTGTAAAAATTCACATTTCGCAGTGTCAATTTCACAGACTTCTGAATATCCTGACGATCCAAGTTGAAATTCATATTTCTCAAGAATTAATAGAGATAGACAAAATCCGTACTAACAATGGCGTATCCAATATCATTTCTTTTGTAATTTCTGTTCTTGGACTACAAACGGCTTTCTTATATCAAAATAGTAGGAAAACTTGAATATTCTATTAGAACTTGATTGCTCCAAAGATAGGATCGAGTAAAGTTTTACTGCCCCTTTTCCATATTGCAGTTCCATCGTATAGATCGAGAGGGATAATTTATGTGAAACCACCGCGAATTCCGTATATCGAAGATTCTATTTCCAACCGAGCTTGTTACGATAACACGGGGACCGGTACGAGATTCCCTGCCCCCTCCCCCTCCCCCTGTGGTTTCCTGAACACGGACGTCCCGTTTCACATTATCGTTCTGTCAGTTTCTTAGCGACGACCTTGGCAGACTTGCATACGTTATTTTTGACATTTTCGTCATTCGCATTATTGTCGTCGGACGGAGGGGGGTTCCGAGTATGCTCCAATGTCGCGCGACACGGGACCTTCCGTAAGTATCGCTAAAACGTATCCGGCCTGGGCTTCTTACGCGAAATACGCGAATCAATGACTCATGACGGCAGGTTGTGACGATTCAACGACTTCCTCCGCCGAGAGACGGCCGAAGGAACGGAAAGAGAGGGTGAGAGCGAGAGGGCGAGCTTTCGTGACCGGCTTCTGGTATCTCCGCATCTCTCAGGCCGGGGCCCTGGAAGATCGCGTGCCACCGTGGGCGCGCTAGTTACTGTTACTACTCTTGCCAAGCCCTACGTTATATATCGACCCCAACTACCACCGTCGTCGTCGTCATACGTGGTTTCGTGCCGTGATTTCGCGACTCCGAGATCAGACCGCCTTCTTTTTCCGTCTTGAACAAGACAGAGAAAGAGAGACGCCATTTAGCGAATACCGATGACGATTTCGTCGACGATCTAAGTATGTTGCGAGCTTTTGGTTTCACTCCCATTCATCCCATTGAACTTTTCGTTTGTGTACGTGTATTTGAGCTCGGACTGCTTCTTAAAACTTTACCTATATATTCCCCTCGGTCGTGCCTCATTAAATTTGTATTAGGGTAGGTCTCGGGCAAGTGGAAAAACACACTGCGCAATGCGAAAACAATTAAAATGTTTATCTACATTAAACAAGCTATTTTAAACTTTACGGTAAATTTACGAAATAAAATACATTTCGGAAAGACAAAACTATATCATTTTTTATAAATCTATTAAAAATTTTAATGTATTTTTTTTTCATAAACATCTTCAAAATTTTAAATTACTCATTTAAAATTCTTTAAAAATGTTTCTTTACATTTATTTCGCTTGTATTTCAGGTAATTCTGTACCCGGTCTAGTTAAAAGAACTGCAAAGAATAATAAATTAATGATATAAGAATAAAGGATAAAATTAATGATATAATTTTCACGATATTGTATTATTTTCGATTTAATATAAAGTAATATCAGTAATTGAAAAAATTCTTGAAAGAAATAATCACCGAGAACAATCACAGCGTGAACGATTCGCAAACTACACGGAAGAATTATCTAAGTTAATCATATCGAATAATAAAACAGAATGTCCACCTTTATACTTTTTATGCGACGTGATAAATCTTTTCTGCACAACACTAGACCTCTTCGCACGGTACCTTATTAATTTTTTTTTTCTTTGGTCCACTTTTTATCTGATTACGGTGATATAATGCTCGCCCCCTTCGAGTAATCACCGTAATCACCCTCTTTCTCTCGACGATAAGAATCAGTCTCCGAGAACCTGAGGCCGAGCATTATCTCGCACTCCGTTGGGAACGAACTTCGCCGTTGACCGTCGTTTCTTCGTTGCGTTGCGTGCTCTATCGTTGTCGAAGTTTCGTATAGAAAAGAAATATCATGTAGACAGTATCAAGGACTGTCATCAGCCACGTCCATTCTCCCGTCGTGGGGTGAATTGTTATCACGCAAAAAAATTTTACATCACGAAAATCGCAACCTGCCTGTGAGAATGAACGGAAGTAACATCTCATTCTTTTGTTCCTTTTGTATGTTTGAATTCTTTCCGGACGAGAGAAACGCGAGTGAAAAGTTAATGTTCCGGAACGGAAATAATATTTTTAAAAAATTTTAATGATATGTACATAAAATAAATATATCTAAATTCATGCTTAAAAGAAGTTTGAAATAATTTGGAATTTGGAATAAATTCTTCTGATTTTGAAAGCTATAAAATATGCTATAGAATTTTAGAATATTTTAGAATATAAATTCTAATTCTAACTCTGGCTGTAATGGACAATTGAACGCATACCTTCGCTGGGGACGAAGATGTTCAAGAAGAGGCAATCCTCGCTGAATCCCGGATCGGGCATGTCCGGTGGTAGCAATCGCATGTAGAGCTTTTCATGCAATTTAAGCTGGCCCGAAGCCTGCGGGCAGGATGGCGCAAACTGCGTTGCATTTCTCACGTCGTTCCAAGAGGGAAGTGGATCTGTCACCGGTCGCGCGAAGCGAAGCTTGCCAATCGGAGCTTGCGCGAAAGGGATACCGAGGTACTGCGTCAGTCTTAACGAGTTACTGGTTACCTGAATTTCAAAAGAATACACGGGATAACGAAAAAAAGCACTTATCGAAGAACAAAAATTCTATTTTTAATTAATTTAATATATTATTCACTTGTTTCTACCATTAAAGTAATAGAAACAATGAATTAGTTGAATTACCGTTTTTCTGTCAAATTAGAAAAAAAACAGTGCATTAGGGAAAATTGTATTTAAATTATATTTGTAAAACTGATTGTATAATTATAAGTGAGATCAATTTAAAGATTTAGAATTCAAGTTTATAATTAGTATTAGCGATAATGTGAGTTTTATTGAATTAGTACAAACATATATTTAACTTGATAATACGGTACTTCCATTTTTATCTCTATCAAAAACAGCAAAATTAACGGAATGAATATCCAAATTAATAGACGTAAAACCAGCTGTTTACTCGCAGACGATTTTCACGTCAGAAGATTTAAAATCCCCGTTAGCTTTAGATAGCGCGGAATGACAGGTCTCAGGAAATTAATGTAAAACCGGAAATTGAAACACGATGTCGCACCTCCTTGCCAAGGACGATTCCCTGACCCGGTATCTTAACGGTCGGATTTTCGCGGTTGACACCCTGTCGCGCATGGGTCCTCTGAGCGCGGCTAACGTGGGTCTTCTGGACGAGTAGCAGGGTAGACACAAAAAGCAACCACGTCGCGCGCCTCATCCTGCAGAGACTGACTGGTATCCGCCAGGGAAACCGTACCGCGGCGGTTCCTCGAGCTGCCGCCACCACCAGTTTCACGGGGGTTGCTTAGCGTGACTCCCTACGTTTTGCCTTACTCCACAACCACCCGCCCACCGCTCACCCTGCCGTGGGTTCATTTTCTTGGGTTCGCGGTCGACACGGTCAGCCGTGAGGGACCTGCGCTCTATCACCCTTCGCGCTTTTACACTCGACGGAAAAATTCGCAATTCTGCGTCCTTACTCCAAGGCGCGAACGAAATACTCTTCTCAAAATATAAGTTCATAACGCACACTCTCTATCAGCTATGAGCACGCTAAAAACTCGCTCTTAAACACGGGCACGACTGTCTTAACGGGCACGACTGTCTTATAATAATTTACGGTTATAAACTTTAGAAATATTATTTATAACATTATAATACAATTATAAAATTATAAATTATTGGATGCGTCAACACTCATTTCTGGTCAACCTAACTAAAAACGTTTATATAAATATTTATTACATTTGCAGTTTGCATTTTTGATCGTACAGTCAATAAGGTGCTTATCGCTAAGTGATATACGATTACTAAAGGTCAATCCGCAATTGCGTATATCTCTTAGCGATAAGCTCCTTAATGACTGTACGATCAAAAATGCAAACTGCAAATGTAATAAATATTTATATAAACGTTTTTAGTTAGGTTGACCAGAAA